>JADDOH010006823.1:0-69669 GCA_016648135.1 Agrypnia vestita | reverse complement strand
TTTCATATGTAAGGACCTAATATTAAATAATATAAAGACCATCTTACAAGTTTCCACTGAATTAATATTTTAATGCCGTCAATTTTGACATTTTAAGCTTCAAGGTTTGAAATTAATGAATTAAATCAATCAGAAAGCTCACAATTATGTATAATGAGCTTTCTAAATGATTGAATTCATTAATTTTAAACCTGTCAAATTTAAAACTCCAAGATACTGAAATAGTAATATTGCGTATTTCAGAATATGGCCGAATGTATGGAAAGAAATATAGTGTCGCGGCATTTCGCGACCAAAGAGACGCGGCGGAATATCTGCGTAGTCTGGCGCCGGCCATACGCAGCATTAAGGACTAGGGTTCTTGATTAGTGTATGTAATTTATAGTAAAAATGATTCAGCACTACAGCGTAATTAAACGAATGATGACATCCAGCCTTTATTTTTAACAAGGACAAGGAAATGCCATAAACTCTCACAATAAATATCGTGCTCCGAATAATTATTAGGTAACAATATAATAACTGGGTATAAAGCCGCCATCCGCTAACATAACGAGATGAATTTGTCTTAATATGTATTATTATAACGAACGGATTTTTAATACTTTATTAATATGGGAGCTACCTGCTGACAATGGGGTAGGTAGTTACACATTACTATCATCTTAAAAATGTCTACAATGGGAGTTAAATAATGCTATTTTTAAAAAATATATGTTTTGCATAAAAAAAAATTGTAGACTATGCATATCTTTATATCCAGCGAAATATATCTCCATTTCGCGAAATACTTTTTCCTTACAGATGCCACAACTTTGTCATTTTAATCTATGTCTTGTTTATGCAAATATTTCTCATTGATTTTGCTTTAAAGTACTATTCATATTTCTCACAGTATGCCCAAAGTAATTAAGTTATTCTTTAGTATAAATATCAACACTACTATATCTTTTTCACGGTATATTTTACGTATTATTATTATACTTTTTTTAGATAATCTTATAAAGCAATAATTTTCTATTTACTCATATTATATCCACAGAACTCCAGGAAGACATCCAAAACGATGGAGGGACAGCCTAACCTAACTTAACCTAACCTAAACTAACCTAACACAAGCAGAAGAAGAGTCACATTTTATCAAAAAAATTAAAACATTATTACAAATATACAAATCTCTTAGCTTGTTAGCACGTAGGCACATGTAGACTGTATATTGAATTAAGAAAATTAAAGAAAAATTCAATATTTACGAGTATAATGAATATTACGAAGTATGAAAATTAGAATAATATTATAATAACTGTGAATATTACGAGATCATTCTTTCATTTTGATTAATTTCGCATCAATTCTAGTTAGATACTGCACGCCGCTGCTAGTACGTAAGGATACCGGTAATTTATTGTTGAACGTGGGAAATTTTCTAACGACGAAAGGCAGGAAAGTGAAACAGCTAAAAGAATTGGAGCTGCGGCCGGCTCTCTATATAATGCAGTTCGCGGCAGTTCTCTATATAATGCAATGGTAAGAAAATCCGAGCCATCTCAAACTTGAAAAAACTGTATTTAGAATAGTTGTTATTAAATTCACTTGATATGAGGGGCTGCTCTTCTCGAAACTATAGTTACAAACAACTCAACGTATGTAGTATAAATTTTATTTTGATCATAATTAAAATAAGGTAAGGTAAAAGATGCTAGAATCCGGATTGAATTGAATGCCGAATCCCTTGCAATATGTCACTTTGGGAAACCATTATGGAATGCTCTAGAATGCCCTACAGCACTCTGGGACTGTCTACTAGGGATGGGTCGTCCACGTCCGTCCATCGACGAGACGATCAACTAGTTGAATTCGTCAACTAGTTGACGCATCAACTTCGTTACACGGACGTCGCGGACGTTCTATCTAAACATCGGGACGATGGTCAACTGTCTACGGTTCGACGCGACGCTGCTCGACGGCTCAACCGTTGGCTATTTTAATTACGTTAATTTTTAAAATTTAAAGAAGTTCGAAGGAATATAGTTTCGGGGAAAGTAAAACCGCTACTTGTGCTTATATGTAAAAAGAAATATTTTATTATCTATTTGTTTACGCACATTATAGGCTTTTACATATTGTTTTATATACTTCTTTCTATATATAATAAAGAAAGAAGTAGGTATACACAACAATATCAGGTGTAAGCAGTAAAATATAAATATAAACTACATATATAAGCAGTGAAAGTATTGGGTATAAGCATTAAAATATGAGTATAAAAATTAAAAATATAAATAAGTACAAAGCGTGTATAACGTGTTATACACAAATGAGTGTATAAAAAATATATTAGGTACATATCATTACATGTGTACAGGGTTATACGGAAAACATTAATAACCTCGCAGGACTATATTCCTGCCTTAATTATCAGTCGAAAGCTATCATGACCTAATATCAATAGTTATGGAGATATGCGACATCAAAGTTTGAATTTTTTCAATATATCTGACTTATTTTTTGTAAAACGTTGGACTATCACTACACTAACTCAAATCGATTACGAAAAATTCATTCGTTTCAATACAAGTTAAATAAAATGATATAAACCTTAACATTTATTTATTATCTATAAATTTATAAATAAATACATAATTTAAAAATACTTTACATTTGAGATGTTATCTAGAAATTTATTGAAGAATAAATCTTTCAAAGTCAGGCTTTCACTTTGTGGTGACATTATTAATAAATAAATATATCTGTATTATTTGTCAACTTTAGTTTAAGGCTCAATCTGAGAAAAGGAATATTGTGCCCGAAACATGTAAAAAATCAATAAAAAGTGGTGTAAACAAAATTATAATAGATTTATTTTTTAATATATAAAGTTGAAAATAGATCAACTAGTTGACGAATTCAACTAGTTGATCGTTTCGTCGATGGACGGACGTGGACGACCCATCCCTACTGTCTACACCATTCGGGAGACGTCTGGATCAGTCAGGAAGCGACAGGAACATTCTCGCAAACACCATAAATGTGTAGAATTGTCTAGGAGATTCGAAAAACCAACGTTTTTCTTATAAAAAGGCGGAACCGATGCCGCGACGCTTCATGTTTATATTGACGTTTGAATCGGCGCGATATTAGCGACAAACCATAGCGATCTGTGTTGCCAGCACAGAGGTAAAGCGAACGATAATAAATTAAGCAAAGTATTTACTTACGTGCGATAGTCGAATGGAGTTTTTTCAAAAGCGTTAGCAAACGATAGTAAAGTGATAAATTGCAAAATAGTGTGAATTCGAGATAAGTGTTTAAATTGAATCCAATGACTTTGTCAATTAATTGTAATAATCAATAAATCGTGAATTATTTATATTTTCATCCAAGCCAGGATTTTCTTTCTTTCTATATTTAAATATATGTATATATTTTAATACTTTTTTTTTAACGATGATAGGTCCCGACACTATCGGAACTCGTGTAGTAAAATATAAAATACATAATAGAGACAAAAAATGTGTATGAAAACAGAATGGGTCTCGAGTCTTGACTGTTAACACGCACGGAAGCAGCACAAGACAGGGGAATATGGAAGCGCTTTTTTGATTCTTTGGGCTAGAACTAGGACTCTACTAGAACAAATAGATGAAAAACATATTTCAGGGATCTCGTTACACGCTTGCTGGTGGTTTTAGGAATTCCAATGCCCGAATACATTGACTTTCAATAATTATTTCATCTCCATACGCTATAAATACTTTGAGTATGCATATGAGAAAATAATATGCCAATTGTATGCGCGTAGTGTTTCCTACAATCCTCTTTTGAGAGCATAGTTGTAATATACCTACCTCAGAACAGATATTTCTATATATCTAGTGAGGTAGGTAGTGGCCGAGAGTCTTGCTACATTATATCCTATATTGACAGGTATTTATTATGTGTGTATGTATCTTCTTCTTCTTTTGGTGTCATGTCAGGTCCCCCCAACGTTGACTATCACCCGAGAGAAAGCGTCCCTGTCCTGGGCAACACGAAACAGCTCTCCAACACTTCTTATGCCCGTCCAGTCGCGTATATTGCGGAGCCAGGAAATTTGTCTCCTTCCAACACCTCTACGACCCTCTATCTTGCCCATAAGAATCAGGTGGAGCAATTCATATTTTTCTCCTCTGAGCACATGACCCAAATACGATACCTTTCGGATTTATTGTGTAGGTATCATTGTGTATGTATCAAATAATTAAATGTCTTTTGCGCAATAAACGCTGATTTATCGGTAATGAAATTAATATATTTTTTCAACTATTCTTTAAATCATACAATATATATTTTAAATTCAATACACCTGAAATATAACTCATTTCTTTTATGTAAACAGAATTATTATTTTTGTGCATTCAAATCTCTTTTTGGTTAGCGATGCTTCACCGCATTAACTCACTTAAAATTAGTTTAATAAATTTTGATATCTTCTTGTTCCCATGCCACAAGGCCGGGGTGTTTTGAAACCGAATCGCTTCGTAATAATTTGCGCATGAGCGGGTGGTTAAAAAATAAGGGCTTCCCATAATAATATATTTAAGGGCGTGTGGCTGGATCTTGTGGTAACTGTTCGCCATGGTAATTTCTTGGGTCGAAGAATTCTTGCGGTTAATGAGCGATGCTGAGAAATGTGAGATCATTTTATTATGCAGTATTAAATGAGTGGAAAATTTCAAGTCATACTATGGAAAAAGAGGTCTCTTAGTGATTTTTACATTATCTACGATAATGGATTGACATTTAATATTTATTTATTTATTTATTTATTTATTTATTTATTTATTTATTTATTTATTTATTTATTTATTTATTTATTTATTTATTTATTTATTTATTTATTATTTTTTCGTTCTTTCTTTCTTTCTTTCTTTGCCTTTCTTTCTTTCTTTCTTTCTTTCTTTCTCTTTCTTTCTTTCTTTCTTTCTTCTTTCTTTCTTTCTTTCTTTTCTCCTTTCTTTCTTTCCTTCTTTCTTTCTTTCTTTCTTTTCTTTCTAATTCGTCTTTCTTTCTTGCTTTCTTTCTTTCTTTCAACTTTTGTTTTTTTTTTCCCCCCCTTTTTTTTCCTTTCTCTTTCTTTCTTTTCTGTCTTCTGTTTTCTTTCTTCTTTCTCTTCTTTCTTTCTTTCTTTCTTTCTTTCTTTCTTTCTTCTTTCCTTCTTTTTTCTTTCTTTCTTTCTTCTTTCTTTCTTTCTTTCTTTCTTTTTTCTTCTTTTCTTTCGTGCTTCGTTCTTTCTTTCTTTCTTTCTTCTTTCCTTTCTTTCTTTCTTTTCTTTTTCTTTCTTTCTTTCTTTCTTCTTTCTTTCTTTCTTTCTTTCTTTCTTCTTCTTTCTTTCTTTCGTTTCTTTATTTATTTATTTATTTATTTATTTATTTAATGTTTATGGAAGACCAACAGCACAAAAAAAAGCATAGAAAACATTGATACAATATAGATGGCCCACAGGTCTCCACATTTAGAAATATGTCAGTAATGATAAATATTTATGAATAACTAAGGCATATTAAAAATTATATAGAAAGTCTATCTTTCCAATAAATTCACAATGCATTTTATATGTTTAACATAAAGAGAAGGATTAATTGATTGATCGTGGTTATTAAAATAATTCGTGATAATAAGTTAAGCAGCGGTTTAAATAATTATGACAGATCGACAAATTTTTATTAATAATTATTATATACCTGAAGCAATGGCAACATACATGGGGCGCTTCATTATTTAGTCCCGATTTAATTTTGGTACCCTGATATTATTTCCGAATTTTTCAGGATAAATTTAAAAAAAACAATTCTCTCTGCCTATCCCTACCGCAATAGCGTCATAGTAGGAACATAAATACTAAGTAGTAGGTAAGTACTTAAGTATTAGTAGATCATGCAAGATAGGTACACAATATAAAGGACATCAACGATTGGTCAACGAAAAACTTTTAGGAAAATTCAGAAAATTTTAGCACGGAATATTTCAGAAATTCTCATATTCTACTTTTTTTGTCGACGTTTCACATTCCATTGCAAGCTCCATTATCGGGACTGATATCGCTGATGCGGGATCCCAATTCCTTAGAGTCTACGACTCTCTGAGTTCTACATGCGGCTAGACCGCCTATTCTACTGCTACAAGTGCACCAGCTCTAATTACTTTGATAGTTTCACGTGTCGTGGCTAAGGAAGAATGAATGAAAACACTGGAAATTGGAAATTAGCGATTTATTAATTAATGATTAATTAACTATTAAATGTACAAACTCACATAAAAAAGGCTTTAAATCACACTATTTCGCAATATATCACTCTTAAATGAACACTTTATTATCGCTGGGTAATACGTATTTAACATTCACTAATTTCGCATGTATTAATCGCTCTGATTTATTTATTCGTACTTCACTCGATTATTCGATTTATTTATTGCTACGTAATTCCTCACGACTGGCTGCACTGGGCGTCGTCTCGCGACTCGCGCATACTTCGCACCGATTTCACATTCAACGAACTGTTAAATACGACAACTACTGCGCTGCGGCCAGCGCCGTGTTTAAACCCGAAAATGTTGATATTTTCAAATTTTCTAGATTATTCTAGTGTTTAGGAGACGGTCCTCGTCGCTTCTCGGTTGTACCAGACGGTTTTCCGGAAGTTGTTTATCACCCTAGATTTATTATAAGTTCTCGATTCTTCGATAGTGTTGGGACAAATGACCAAAACAAACAAACACCAGTGGTTTTTACAGTGCGTAAATTATAATACTTTACGTTTATAATACATTTCGTCAGTCCGTCCGTCCATGTAACGTCCGTAAAAATATTTTTGTTAAAAAAAATTTTTTGGAAACTTATTTAGTCCGTAATTTCGTTCAAAATCACGGCTAAAACAACGAAATTTCACGGCTCGAAGTAGGGCACGAACGTTACAGGAAGTTACGAACAGACAGACAGATATACAGACAACGAAATTATTATGTTTGATGAAGTTTTTGGGACGGTACCATTGCAAGACTTACAAATAATAATAAAAAATCCATTTGGCCGGAGGTGGATGGAATATCTTTCTTCGGGGTTGTAAAAAGCAACCAAGAAATGCTTGATTCAGATCTGCACAATAAATTGTTCATGTGTACTATTGTATTTTGTTTATGGAACACAACCAAACGATAGACAACATTGGCAAAAACATATTCGAATACAGTTTTCAAATTTTTTTAGTCTGAACAGTTGTGCACGGCTATCACGAGGTGGCTACATATGTATGTACATCCACAGTGGCTGTCATGGCTGGCCATTATCAATATTAGCAAAGCCGGGGGCAATGATCTGCATGTGGATTGAATGCCAGGTAGGTGAGCGCGCCAAGGTAGTGTCTATAGTGGTGCCCAACGTTTAGAATAATTATGATAAACATAATTTAAACATCTAAAAGTGTGTTGCTAAATAACAAATGATAAGTAATGTCAAAAACGTTAAAATAAATGTCACGTTTATGAAGATATAGAGAAATCGGTAAACAGAATCAAGTCAAATCTCTAGTTTTCTCCGTAGGATCCTGCGGAATGGAAAGACGAGCATTGAGTAAGAAGGAAAGGAATATGCTGGATCTCTTCGAGATGTGGAGCTGGGGGTGAATTCTGCATTGGGTGTCCCGCCTGAAGAGAATTATTAATATTTGACGAGATTTATGTCAATTATAAATTCTTATTAACCGAGGCAAGACTAGCAATAAATAATGGAATTCTGGTACCAATACTGATGTGTGGAAGTGAAACCTGGAGCTGGCAGAAGAAGAACGAAAATAAACTGAATGGAGTGGAGATGAGATCCTTACAGGTATTGTGGCAAATACATTTATGATAGAGTAAAAAATGAAGATATTAGGAATGAATGTAAAGTGGATCTTAGCATAATTAATAGGATGAAAAAGGGTCGCTCACGTGGTTTGGGCATGTTGAAAGAATGGTAAGAAAGATATATAACGCAAGTGTTGACGGTACCAGAAAGAGAAGGCGACCGCGGAAAACGTGACACAACCAGATTAACCAGATACTGGAAGATAGTCCCGTTAGACGCCTCAACATGTATGAATATCCTCTCTGCTGATCCCCACGGGGAAACGGCGTGAGAGTAAGTAAGTAAGTAAATAAGTAAGAAGCAATAGCGCCACATACAGGGCGACGTATTTAAACATGATTATCTGGCAAAGAGTGTCAATTTAACAATTGCTAAGTGATTTTGAAAGCATTTTTGTATTTTTCCAACCATTTTATCAAAAGCATATTATATTAAAGGAAACACATTCTTATTGTGAAGTTGCAATTTCAGAACAAAGTTTTGTGAATTATTAAACAATTTTTATTAATAAATTAGAAAAGAAAAAATCAAATTAACGAAAACATTTTTTCGTTAATTTGAATTTTTCTGTATGTCTTTTCTAATTGATTAATAAAAATTGTTTAAAAGCATATTAATATAAATTAAAATTTTAGCTCTTGCTTTAAACTTTATATAAATTTCGTAAATCGAACAGTGGCGTTTTTGCATCTAATCCTCTCAAATACCGAAAAAATTTAAAGACTTCTGACAAAATGCAAGAAAAAGATCCATGAATAGTAACGAAAATGCTGGTTTTGAGTAAAGCACGCTCTCGGTAATGTTTCGATATATTTTGTGCTGACTTAAAGAGTAACTATGCAAAACTGCTTTTATTTTATACTTGCTGTATACTTTGTACTTTATATTATATTTATATATTTGTATCTTTAGTATTTGCTTTCCACTTTATGTTATTATTATTTTTATATATTTTTTTCTTGATTGTATTTCTTGAGCATTCATTTAAATTTCATTTAAAGTATTCATTCTATAAATGTACACTTTATCTTATTGTTTGTAAAAAGCCCAGTGGGGCGTTAATAAGTAAATAAATAAAAAATTAAAACAACTGGCTTCAAATCTATCGAAAGTTGTAAGATTATATAGAAAACTAACATACATTCAAACGGTTGTAATAAAAAAGTATATATTACATAAAATATACAAATAATAGAATAATGCAGAAAAAAATGTATTATCAATTGACACAAGTGTATAAATATTTGACGTATTATTATTATACGTTATATTATTCCAATTCGAAAAACACATTTTCTGTTTTCTGTTTAATACATTTAACGTTAACTGTGAACATAACTTCCTACGGTCTACATATATTGGTTATCAATACCCATAATCTCTGTTGCAGGCATTGTTCCATTGGATGCATTATTCCTCGAGGTTATATGCGTAACAGAAGCCCCTAAAAAACTCGTTTCGTTGAACTCAGAGTACCGTTCGTTCAGCCAGATCAATATTCCGATGTTATAAAAGGCATAGTTATCGACACATTATTATGAGTTATTTTAGTCTATCAAATATACCAACTAAAACTATTCCTATAGATATGCACATATTCGGTAGTGTTCTGAAAATAGCAAGATTTTTATTTGGTGATTGTTACCACAACACACAAAAATATTGAAACTTCAAGACGTCTGTCATATATCAATATTTCTATAATCGTAACCACGGCTATAATGTAATATTTGAACCCTTTGGATGAAGAAAATGTATTCAATTCAATTTATTTATTTTTTATATAACATTTACATTACACAACAATTTAATTCTAAATGTTATAGATAATTCAGAAATATATAAGCATATATAAACAAAAGCAAATATTAAACATATTTAAAATCATTCACATCAAAGGTGTAAAAGAATTCTGCTTCGGAATACCCTCTCAGAGACATGGATCAGATCAATATCCAGAGTAATATTGTTCAGCATAGCAGTAGCTCTTCCAACATATTTCAAACTGATATCTACCAACATTTAAATTAATATTAGTGCTTATTTTGTATTCTTTTTACATTTATTATTATACCAATTCTTTTTGATGAATATGATATAAAGTTTGAATCAAAACTCCAAAATGCAATGATTGGTTTGCGTGATGATATAAATATCGTTTCGACAAAAAATAAACACGTATTTTTTAAGACATCGTGGAGGTCCTACATTACGATCCACGTATATGTAACAAAATATTGATGTGCCTACATTGATTTAAAATGGTTTATATGCCATTACTGTACAAATGTTGGGTACTGAAAAGTGGTACTGCACCATCGTATAGGACATAAAAACAGGAGGTCTTGGATTTTTAATTTTTTTAATAATTTTTTTAATTTAATTAATGACAAATTATTTATAAATCTATTTTATTACTATATTAAACTCCAGATTTCCCTCAATAAACGTATCACACAAATTATACTATATTTACGACTACTTTCTAAAGGTGTAATCTAAAATTTCAAAAGTCGTAATTATAAATTATTTAAATCCTTCCCATCTATTTTTGAGTTTTGGGGTATTAATTATTAAATAAGGTGGACTGTTGTTAATCTACGTCTTGTCTATTTTTAGCTTTGGAGTAACAATCACCAGAATAACAATCTTGTTATTTTCAGAATACGTCAGATAATATAATACTTTCTACATGATATTTTTAAAATATTAGTTTAATTTAATGACATATAAATGTATAAGTTACCCATCTTCTTACATCTTGAATTTATACAAATTCAATTGGACAGTTTTACATAAGTATGATAATGACACACAAATCTTACCTTAAAGTTCCTCAAAAGATTTTTTTGCGACACAGTGATCAAAAGATATAAGAGACATTCGTCATCGGTCCATAAACCTTTGGTCTGCTTACATAGTTTCTTTTGAACCAATATGTCGTCATTATGTAAATGGTTCGAGAAAGTATGAGTAAAATAAGCGTGCATGAACGAACAAACAAATTATCAATGTTTTTAATGATCCTGATGATGATGATTTTGATGGTAATGATTAGTTTGATATTAAATAACAATGGGTAAATATTTCTATACCTGAGAGTCATTATGTCTTAAGTCCAAAAAAATCATTTAAGATTTTTTCATCAGGTTTATTTAAAACTTGCTGTAACCCGTAAAATATGACGTTACTTTTACATTTTGGTTCCTAAAAAAATAGAAAAAAGAAGGAAAAAAAATTATAAAAGAAGTTACGGACTTTACGCGAAGATATGAGAACAGACAGATGGACGGATAGATAGTGAAATTATTATAATTGGGATAATCTTTTCATTTTTCATTATTTTCTCGTAATAAATCTCTTTTTTGGTTTTATCTATATTGTTAAATATTATATATTTTTATTATACATTTTAATGAATTTACGTTGTTCTGGCTCTCAAAATTTTACTGATAATTTGATTTTAGTACAAAGATTGGGATATAATGATTGACCGGGCATTGATATCCCAAGTCGCATTGTGTTCAAAAAATTAAGAGTCAGAATGGCCTGTTTTTCGTTGTTTTGGCTTGAAATTAACAATGTATTTGAGATATTATGGCAATAATTATTCATATTAATAAAAGAAATATGCGTGCAAAACTTTCAGGGACGAAGGAATATTGTGTTGTTTGAATAAAAATATATTAAATTTATTTTAGCCACAGATGAATTAAAGACATGTTGGCTCTCAGATACAGATTTCATGACAATTTGGAGAGAAACATGTTACAAAATTAATCAATGTTTATATTATAGATGTCTCATAGAGACGAATCTATATTTCTTATATGCAAAAGTAGGTAAGAAAAATAAATATAGATATCTCATTATCAATAGCGACATCTGTATTGGATTATGGGAATGGTGAAGTAGCATAAGTACAACTCCCATACGAAACATGATGTGCAAGTTAAACATATATACAACTTTGAAAATTGTTATAGATGTGGTAGTCTATTGTTAAACGTTAGATCACTTAATCCAGCCGTGCGTTAGGTCGTAAGCCCTACGAACACCCAAAAAGACTTCCACACTTACTTTCCCAGTATAAAAAATATAGTTTCGTCTCTATATTGTATATCTCTATATATACTATAATATATCTTGATTAATGACGTCCCCCTGGGGCTAAAATCCAGTATTGTGTGTGTTCTTGAAAAATTTGGACGTACCTACTCAAAATATTCTGAATATAAATTGGGGGCTTTGTTGAAATGAATGAACAAGTGATACTAGATATAAAATCTCCGCATAACCGCAATCACCCATAAAGAGTGGATTTCAAGGTCAACGAAGTATATCACGTGACACGCGAGAGTCCTCAGCGAAAGCGAATATTTCGAATTTTATTTAAGGTAGTTAAGGTTGATTCAAATCTTCGTATTTAAATTTTATGTCAAAACAGAAGAGTGCACCGTTCTATACTATACCTATCCTACCTTAATGAAAAATAGGTTAATGATGAGTTAGGTAGTTGTATGACATTCCTGGAAGCGAGTAAAGCTTGTACTTTATCGCAGGTTTTGAACGGAAGTCAAAAAAGTAGCGGAAACCGTAAAGTATTGGTTGCACCTATGGAAGGCTGTCATGTATGATGGATTGGTGATTGATATTTTTAAATCACATTTAAAAATGTATTTAGACCATCCCATAATGTTTTAATTGCTAGGCACTGTTTGATTAAACATAAACGAGATATCCCGTAGACTAATACTCGCACACAGGCATCTGTTGCGACCACCATTAATTATCACCTGCATTGCTGTAATAAATTGCCTTACACAAAGTAATGTTCGGCCGAGGTGCGGATGAAAAACATTGAGAAGGTCCATTACGGACAATTTATGGACCTACCTTTTATGCTGCAATTAAGCTAGACTACAAAGAAAATTGTATGGAAACGTTCAAAATAGAAAGTATTCAATTATAACTGGTAGATATGAATGCAAAAGTCGGTTCCGCCGACGCGGCAATAAAAATTCTAAGTGGTACGCACGCGCAACTTTTTATTTTATAACCTAGTAGGAATAAAAATTCAAGTCATAATAAGTTAATTGTGAATTTTAAAAAGTGTTGTATACACAAATAGTATCTGTCAGATTAGGTGCAGTATCTATCTTCTTCTTCCTGGCTTTATCCGTTATGCTTGCAGGCAGATACAGACAAAGTAAAGTCAACCACACGCGCATTCTAAGCAGTATATCCACTAAAGGGACAGAATAGCAAACTGGCCACAGATAACAAGCTCCTCCTGTACAAGGCCGTAATAAGACCCATCATCACATATAAAGTTCCAATATGGGGATACACCGCACCAAACAACTCCAAGTTCCCCAAAACCGAGCAATCCGAGCCGCGCTCGAGGTGCCTCATTGGACGAGACTCGCTCAGCTTCATAAAGAATCACAAATCGCCTGAATATTTATTTAATATACACATACATATGATTTTTTACAACAAAGATAATTAATAGATTTATTTATTTATTTATTTATTTATTTAATAATAATAATAATAATAATTGGATAATTTGTATAGCGCCGTTTTCGCGAAATACTCACCTCAAGGGCGCTTTACACAGAGAAATTATTATCTTACAAAACAACTTACTGCTAGAAAAGAAAAAACTTATTTACTATTACTTATTCACTAGGTGGCATACAAGAAGTGGAATTAAAATTGAGTACTATAATAGTTTGTAAGTCCCTGAAAGAATTATGTGTTTTCGCGGAGTGCACAATATGAGTGGAAAACATTAGCTAGCGTTGTTATGGTCAGATTCTATGTTTATGGAAGACCAACAGCACAAAAAAAAAGCATAGAAAACATTGATACAATATACAATATAGATGGCCAATTACAGGTCTCCACATTTAGATATTAATAATCAAATTATTATATATGTTATAGGTACCTCACCAAAAAGAATCAAGGCTTTCGTGTAAGGGGGAGGGATAATCACTTACAAAGGAAACATTTATATCAATAGAAGAAAAATTATGAATTAAAGAAGAATTCCTATGTTTGATTTTGTAGCAGGTAAGTAGTTGATAGTATAAACAAACAATGAGAATTAAAGGTATATAAAAGATGAAAATTATAAGTAGGTATATAAAAGTGTGGCATATTTATTGCATATTCTTGAAATGGTACTTCAAATTGTACCTGAATTTATTTTAATCGTCAATAGTTTTTAATACTGTGGATAAAATATTAATGTTGAGTATACCTCTATAAAGAAAACCGTTTTGAAAATATGTGGTACTAAATTTAGAAGTTTTTATACTATTTTCATATCTGCTCGAGTGACACGTTTGTAAAATATTGGGTTTCTTTTCTTTAAATATTTGTAATATCTTGTATTATTGTTTTGTTGTATTGTACAAAAAAATTGTAAATACATTCGACACTCGTCCGAACGTTACTATGCCGGCATCCATCCGTCGATTAACACAATTGCAATTTAAAACGCGAACCCCACTTCACGAATTAAAAAAAGAACGAAAACGGTCCTCGCTCCTCGCTAATCCTACCCCATGGTAGCAGAAACTTCGTCAAATGTGACCCCACTCTCCCACCTTCTCTTCCATCCCCCCCCCCCCTAATAAAACTATACACCTCACCACACATATTAACACACACTCGTCCCCCAACTAACCCCAATCTCAGTAACGTTAATCCGAATGCCCAATAAATTAACATACTAATTTATTATATTTAACATTTTTCAAAATTCAAAAACACCCTTATTTTTATAACGCATTGTGTACTACGTCAGATGAAGGTGCAAAGTGTTATTAACCCGGTACTCTATTGACAATGAGATCAAAGTCACAGGCTTGTTAACGATAAAATAATTCTAACTTCTAACAAATTCTGATATTATTAACGATATTGATAACATATTGTAATCGTTTATTGAATGGACCAAACAATTCGTAATCTAGTACTCGTAAACAAAAATGTTATAAATGTGTATTTGACATTGCTTTCGTTGTTATATATAATATATAGATTAGAAAGTAAAAGGAAGTAGGCAGCTATAAATAATTCTTGTAGTACTCCTAACATCATAATTGTTATAATTTTGCCTGCGCCTGGCAATAAACGTAAGAATTTAGCCGATCGGCATATGTAGGAGGGGGGAATGAATTTTCGCTGTTTCCGCCAGAGGCATAGACCCGACACAAATATGGACATTTAGTGTAACAAGTAATTACATTCGCTGGCACCTAGAGATTGAAATGATATTATAGATACGACATTAAGATGGCTTTCCGAGGAAATTGACCGGATGTTTTAATTTCACTAACATCACGAAGTTGATTAAAATTTACGAAATGTAGTACACCATGTTTTTCCTCAATGACACGTACGACCTACAAATGCGATGATACTTTGGTAATTATAACAGGATTGTAATAAAATTTTAACACATATAAATATATATTTTTTAATTATCTATTCAACAGAATTCAGCATTGCTATCTACATTTATTATTTTACAAATTGCGTTCCAACTTATTTTTGAAAACTTTACAAACATTAAAACATTTAATTTTTAATATTTTTTAAAATTTCTTTAATTATTTTAGTTACGGCTTATCAAGTCGTAAGAGTAATAACATTTCATTTTTGTTTTATTATTAATCAAACATAATAATATCGTTATCTGTCGGTCCGTCCGTCTGTCTGTACCCGTAACTTCGTATAACGTCCGTAATTTCGTTCGTATTCACGGTTAAAAAACGGCCGGAGATGGGGCTTGAACCCCGGGCCACCAAATCCGAACCGGCCGATTAATGCATGTGGCTATGGACGCTTCTCCGTAGACCGCAAAAAAGATGCTCTAAATATATACTAGGGCTTAGCAAAGACGCGAACCAATGTTTTGTATGAAAATATTTTTACAAATGTATGTTGGACCACCTGAAGTGGAATGGATCCAATATTCAAGGTGGGATGCGTGGTGGCAGTATGAAGCACTGACCACATTGACTTTGGTTCTTTTTATAATGATTTTTGTACAAATAATTAACATTTTAATGTATGCGTACTCTAAGAGTACCTAGAAATTGCTGTACGTACTCTTAGTACTTGCCTAGTATGCCAAAAGGAGTACACAAATAAAATTTATTTTTAATGCTTATTTATTCCTCATTTTAATATTGATATATTTCATATAATATTGATATATCACTTATTAAAAATATGTTATTTTGTTCATGAATTTTTTTCTGTTTCTAACATAACATAACTAATAATTATTTATAGGTTATTTCATAATAAAACTTATTTCAATTTCAATTTTATTTTTGTATATAACATTTACATAACAAAAGTACATTTAAGTCGTAAATGTTATAAATGAAGAGTTTATAAAATGTTTTAATTAACATACATATTCATATCAAATGAGTAGGAGAATCCTGCTTCGGAAAACTCTCTCAGAGATATGGATATATAACAAAATACATTCAAAAAAGTTAAAAGTCAATGGAATTCGCAGACATCTCGTAGATCTCGTAGACACAACCCAGTCTTTCACATTGATTTTACCTCATCCAACTATCGTCGTAATTCATATTTCTTGAGGGTATGCGATGCATTCAATAAACTGATAAGATTATTGGATATTGATCTGTTCGAGTGCAGCCACACAAGATTAAGAAAAATTTTGAGTGCTGAATTTTTTTCTACTTAATGATTAAGTCTTTTTTTCTCTTGTTCATTCTTTTTGTATTATTTTCAACATGCCTATGTTTTTCTGCTAATAATTAAGTGTATTTTTCTTTTGTTAAAAATTTTTTTATCTTTCTTTTTATATAATTCTTAACATGCCTAATTTTTAAGAAAAATATTGAGTGCAAAATTTTTTCCTACTTAATAATAAAGTCTCTTTTTCTCTTGTTCATTCTTCTTGTATTATTTTTTAACATGCCTATGTTTTTCTGCTAATAATAAAGTTTCTTTTTCTTTTGTTTAAATTTTTTATTCTTTCTTGTTATATAATTTTTAACATGCCTTAGTTTAATTCATAAATATTTATCATTACTAACATATTTCTAAATGTGGAGACCTGTAATTGGCCTTCTATATTATATCATGTTTTCTATGCTTCTTTGTTGTGCTGTTGGTCTTCCATGAATATTAAATAAATTAAATTATAAATTAAATAAATAACACTTACATATATATTTGTGTCCCAGACAATGGCTAATAGAACCATCAATAATGAAGAAAGGAAAAATCCTTCAACGCCTTTATTACGCGGCTGCGCAAACGATACCGCAGACTTTTCTGCGATCCGCGCCAAACGAGAAACGAAATGGGAAAAACGTTCATTAGAAACTCAGCCAACAATGGGATTATCCAACCTCCGCGGCTCTGCATGTCGCATTGTCTCCGAAGACCCGCCAGCTCGGAGCGTTCTCAGCCATTGTGGACTATCGCTGGTGCAATCGTTGGCAAGTCTTAGGAGCACAGGGAATAGATAAGTGTCGAAACCGCGACCTTGCGTGCCGAGGCAAAACGGCGAGACACGAAAGGGTTTTCGCGTTTCTGTCAGATGTCTATCGGGCGCATGCACAGATGACAATAATGCAATTACAAGCAAGACACACGCAGCCTAGCGGTTTTTAATTTTAAAGATTGAATACCGTGTGGGATGGGTTTTGTGTGCGTGTCGCACACCCGCGCTGATGATATCGTGTGCGTTGTTGGAGATACTCGGAGTTTTCACAAGCATTTGCGCTTTCATCTTAAAGATGAAATTAGTGATAAAAGTAAGGTGTGATAGAGGGATCAGATCTGCAAACGCACGCTCAAGATGTCGCAAATCATCGGACAGTCGGCCCATCGTAAAAAAATAAAAAACGAATATGAGTTTCTGACTGCCATTAATTACAATCATGGATTCATATAAAAATATTGCCAACTGCAGTAATTTTTTATTGCACGAATAATTTTCAGCCTCTAAATACTCGCAATCATTATTCTTATTTATCACAAAACTGTATAATTCCTCCCAGAATAATCTGACCATTACACTTACACCTACACTTTCATTTTCCCGTATACATCTGTTCACACACACACTCTCTTAGCGACAACCCGTCGCCTGTCCCGATTGTATAGGCCTCACAATGCACGATATTGTTCTGCACTGGCTGGAGCTAGTCGGTGGTGCATGGCAATTACTTGTAGGATGGCGTTCGATCCGCCATCGCACCATATTCTCAGAACATACTTACATATAAAAAGTATTGCTATACATCCCTGTCTAATCAATGATATCTCCGAGACTATTCCACACATAGTTCGATAATACTAATCTTGGCAATTTGTCTCCTCTTGACATAATGATCAATAATTATACCGACATCCAAAACGGCAATCTATGTATATATTCTTCATGACTCAGTCTTAGGTCAAAAGGGAAATATTAATAAATTTATGGCCGAATTCAGAGTCAATGCTTAGCTGATTTAAATGTAAAAGCGTAATTTTCAGTACATAATAATCCTTTTAAGGCATACCTTAACCTTTGAGTCAACTCATATATCGTGGAAAAATTTACAACATTGGGTAGCGCCGGGGATTGCCACATTTCGCACGATAGACGGCATTGACCTTGGAACTCGCGCACTCCACACTTGCGCAGTTATATTTCCTCGTATATCTTGTTACTTTATAACAAACTAGCTGTGCCTGCGCGGCTTCGCACGCGTAGATTTTTAGTACACTGTTAGGATCATCATACAACTTTCGCGAACCTTCTAGAACACTGTCCTTCCAGAACTTTCAAGGAATTTATCGAATGTACAGGAACCTTCTAGACACACCGACACATTCCGCCACTCAGTTTAGAACATTATAGAACTTTCGGGAATTTTCTAGAACCTTCTCCTCCCAGAACTTTCTAGAGCAGGTTTTATCAGAACCTTCTAGACTCTCGACTCACAGACACAGTCGGCGCGCCTATTTTGAAATCTGAAGCATTTGCGGCCTTCCCATAACAAAAAAATGCGCTAAAAAGCACATTTTCGTCACCCACTCCCACCCACGCACAGCCACCCCCATCAAACTCGCATATTTTCGATGTGACACCAAGGGCTATCCACCACCATAACCACCAGTGGGTGGTTGTGGCTGGTTGTGGAGAAAACTTGGCGGATAGGGAAACACGGGTTTCTTTTTATATATATGTATATTGATTTCTTAATTTATTTGTTGATTTGCGTCGAAACACTAATTTTATTTTGATTATTACGTGTATAATTCTTCCGTACGTGTGTATGTCACTGAACTCCTAAACGGCTGGGCTGTTTTTAATGAAATTTTTGTGTGCGTTCGAGTGGGTCCCTGTATGGTTTAGATTCACAACTGGACCCGATAGGTGGTGCCGCAGTTGGGTTCTAGGATTTTTCCACCCAAACGAAAAGCCATCGTTCGGCCAGGACAACGTCTGCCAGGTCCGCTAGTTATTTATAATTTTCTTTATAGTAAAAATGTGTTTTTTAGTAAACGCGTTGACTTCATAATTTGTTACTATCATGTCACACAATCTATTGGGGTCAATAGGAACGTGTTGATGATATGTTTGTTAAAAAATAAAAATTAAATATTCTGCTGCCTAAAAAATGATCTGTTTAACGGATGTTCGGTTTGGATGTTTTTGAAATTATTTCCGGCTTAGTCGTACGGCGAATCATCTTTTTCTTGTTCAGGCGATGCGGCCGATTTGGCTATTAAACCTTCTTTATGGTATTGAAAATAGACTGTATAGAGCAAACAAAAAGTTTTCACGGTAAAACATAATACAACCCAAACAAATAAGCCATCAGAAGTATTCTGTGAATTATTTAAATAATTATGTAATTTTCTAGCGATGTGCGTTTAAATGGCTTATTGTAAATGATTTAACATTTTAGTATGAATTTTAAACATTAAACCCCGACCTAATAGGATAAGGGGTAGAAGAAGAAGAAGAAGATAAGTTCTCACCATCTTATTGGTTCGAGTTCCGAAACATTACTCGGTGTGAGGTAGACCAGTGCTTCCTGCACATGGAAACGTGTCGTAATTTATTAAAACCATAACGCTATCGCAAAAAATCTTTTCGAAATTTACCGAATCTCAAAGCGAAAAGTAAAATAAGTAAAATAATCTTGTTGGCCTCGATACACAAAGAGCCGTAGCTCTCGAAAAGTAAATCATTACGCGGATGTTATCTCACTTAAAATCGATGACATCTTCACCACCAATTTTGGCAAAAGATGTAATAATTCAATTTTACGCTAAACTTCCTGATGAACTTTCGTGTTTGTTTGGCAACCTACCCACGGTGTAACTTATGAGATAATTTTTTATTTCTTGGAATGCCTCATTCTATACCTATAAAACTCAATGTCTGTCTGTCTGTTCTTTGTACAAATCTATACCGTTTATCCGATTCTATTCAAACTTTGCATACTTATGCTTTAGGACCTGGCGGGTAATATATGTTTATATATTTACCTCCTATTCTTTTACCCCTCCCCCTGATATATTTTCGATGCAAATCTGTACCGTTTGACCAATCGGACTCAAAATTTGGAAACATAGTCTTAAGGACTCGGCGGGTAACATATGCTAAATTTCCCCCCTATTCTTTTAACCCTTCCCCTCCGCTGATACAGTTTCGATGCAAATCTGTACCGTTTGACCGATCGGACTCAAAATTTGGAAACATATTCTTAAGAACTCGGCGGAGAACATACGCGACATTTTTCTATTATTGTTTTAACCCTTACCCTCCCCTGATATATTTTCGATGCAAATCTGTACCGTTTGACCGATCGGACTCAAAATTTGGAAACTTATTCTTAAGGACTCGGCGGGTAACATATGCGACATTTCTCCCCTATTCTTTTAACCTTTCCCCTTCCCTGATATATTTTCGATGCAAATCTATACCGATCGACCGATCGGACTCAAAATTTGTAAACTTATTCTTTAGAACCCGGCGGGTAACAAAGGTGACATTTCCTCCCTCTCTTTTTAACTTTTCTCCTCCCCTGATATATTCTCAATGCATATCTATACCGTTCAAATCAAACCTTTGTTTCCCCCCACAAATGCCCACAAACCCGTGCAACGCCGGGTACAAACAGCTAGTAATACAATATAACTGGGTCGGCCCATACTTCGCGGTTTGAAGAAAAACAGGTCCTCTGACAATAAATCAACTGATACATTTAATTAAATTGTTAGATATACACTGCGATTGTACCATTAACACGAAGATGTTTTATAAAAATGTACTGCGTAGAAAGATTAAGGAAAAATATGTTAGATAAAATTTAAAATATAAGTACCTTTTATAGCTTATATTAATAATTTAATGTTTTTCCGCTTGTCATACGTTGTTCGGTTAACGATTGCGTTGGTCACTATTTGTGTCTGTTCCTATTGAAATACACGTCAGTCCTGATGATGGACCCTACAACGGGATCCAAAATCTAGACCAGAAAGATTATAACACGACAGAATATTCCAGAAAACGCTGACCGAAAAAAATCCCAACGGTTTACATTATGATAATGAACCGTAACATTGCACACTTCCTCAATTTTTACATGATAAATATAATATACTGCGAGGAATTATAATAATTAAAAATTGGTAGAAATCAGTTTGTTTGAAACTTTACCCGTACATAAATAAGAATCTACGTCTCATTTATTTTGTTTTAAGATATTGTCATGTGATGCTAGAAACAAAAGGAACAAAAGAAACATAATGAGTATTAAAAAAAATGATTTTATTATTTGTTTGTATCTAATTATATTCATTCCAAAAACCATTCCATCGTCAGGGTGTTTTATAAAAAAAGAGACCAGATGTCCCTAGCATAGCCCCTTGAAATATACGGATGATTCCTGTTTGGAACACATAGGTATTCCAATAAATATCAAAAAAAATTGTGTAGATGTTCTTACAATGGAATTGGGGAAAGTTGCATTGAATAGAGTGATCACTTAAGCCAGCTCATACAGGTCCTGGACCATCGTACAATAATGACTTCTATACACGTTTTTTATATGAATGGCTTCGTCTCTATGAGACCGAGACGCAATACAATAGATACAAGTACTTACCACGCAATTACAATACAATGCCACCGGTAACAATAATTAATTAAAATATCAATATTATTATTATTACTCTCAGTAAGTCTATTACGCAGAAAGGCAGCCGGATCTAAATGTAATTTTTGCTCGCTTTCAATGCCCCATTTCAATGTCACACGTCGATTTCATAAAAGTCATTGGTTTTTAAAGGGCTACCACGTCCGTGAAGCCAGCCACTTGCGTAATGTCGTGATGACAATAAATATAGCGGCCGCGTTCAGTATCCGGAGCGATACAGCCAACTGTCTGGTTTATTTATATTGTATCAATATTTTTATATGTATGTTCTAAGATCGCAGTTATTGGATTTTTGATTTTGAAAATTTATCATTAATTAATATAAATTATAGAAGTCATAGATATGAATGTATTTTTACGGGAAACATATTATCACTTGTCGTGGCTGCGGGAGGAATGTATGAAAATGCTGGAAATTCTTCTTCTTCTTTATGTGCCCTGTCGGGTCCCCCCGACGTCGGCGATCATTTGGGAGAAAGTTTCCCTGTCCAGGGCAGTGCGGAACAGCTTCTTATCCCGGTCCACTCTCGGATGTTTCCAAGCCAGGAATGCCGCCTCCTTCCGACCCCTCTGCGACCCTTCTTCTTGCGAATCTTCCCCTTCATGACGAGCTGAAGGATGGAGTATTTTTCGCCATAGGACCAAAATATGAAATTTTACGGAGCTTTACTATTTTGAGTAACTGTCTGTTTGTATTTGCTCTACGTAAAAGCTGGAAATTAATTAGCGATTTATTAATTACTGATTAACTAATTATTTTAACGCACAAAGTCACTTAACAATATTTAACTTAACGCTATACTTTAAATTACACTATTTTGTAACTCATCACTCGTAAATAGACACTTTATTATCGCTTAACACTTTATTCAATATTCACTAGAACATTCCATACAGTTTTCGCACCTATTATTTCGCTACGTAAGTAGGAACTTCACTAGAATATTCGCCTGAGTTATCACACGGTTGGCCTCCCTGGCCTCGCGGCTCACGGCTCACTTCTGTTATCGCCAGTCAAACGCGTTCAACACAACCTTGGCGCGAGGTATCGAACATCCAAGACCTTTTCAGTGTTTAGGAGAAGATTCTCGGAGCTTCTAGATCCTTATTGATGTTTCCCGAATGTTTCAGATGACTCCGAAAGCCGTAGATTACGCTAGATTTTTCGATATTGTTGCGACAACTTCAAACAACTGTCACATAACAGAAGTGCGTAATTCTTTTTAGCCTCGTTACTTATATATAGAAGTCGAAAATTTATAATTCTCATGACATAGTATATTTAGATATAAAAATATATAGAGGTATCATTACTAGCAACGACATCGGCGATATAAATGGCTATTGCAAGTTCCTTCAAATATTTGAAATAAGACAAATAAAGAACACAATATACAGATATCTTGACACCTGTATATTTTATAGAAGCAAAAAAATTACAGGTGGATTCTTGCATTGATAATGAGTCGAAAATGTTCAAGCAATCATGACTTAATATCAATAGTTATGCAGATACGCAATATCAAAGTTTGCATTTCTTTACCACAAAATTTCTGACAAATTTTTTGTAAAAAAAGTTGAAATATCATTACAGCAACTTATATAAATTACGAAAGCTTCATTCGTTTCAATACAACTCAAATAAAATGATAAAAAACGTGTAAAAAATTATATTTTCAATTCTTGCAAGGTTTTTAACAAATTTTAAATTATTTTTTTATTATTTATAATTTTGTCCAACAACAATGTTAACACTACAAACATAAAAAAATAAAACAATAATATTTTATTACAAATACCTTCTTCTACATTTCAGTTTTTAAAATATGGTTATTATTTTTATTAGATAAATTATTTTTGAACCTGTGAAACGTCTCATAGATTTTCATAACAAACTGACAGTCCGTACGATTAAAGCCAGGGATCGCTCGTGAAAGTGCTAACTGCAGTGCAGAACGCGACCAGGTGCGCGAAATAGGAAGCGTGCCAAAATGTCTTGTAACGAGGCTTCAGGGCAATTGGGTGGTAGTGATCATTTATTTTCTACCTCCGAATTTGCTACGTAGGTATAGTACCATTAAGCAAAAGGACCTTAAATCACAGTGCCCTTTGATTATACTTGTATACCAGCAATTGACAATTAAATTAAACAATACAATTAATAAAAAAACTAACCCATAAAAACCCAGTTTTTATTATACTCCCTTTCTCATTTACTAGTTGAAACAGGTTTGGCGCTCACCCCACGCGTTGGGCTCGAGTCGGGCGACGCTACGAAAGGGAGTAATGAAAATTTTCGAGAAATCCAAAATTATACTATAATTATTTGTTGGATCATTTTATCGTCGCCGTCTGCCTGCAAAGTTTCAGCTCGATTGGATCACGGGAAAAGGGCTAAAAATCGATCCAAGGTTTTTTCGACAGACAAGCAAGCAGACGCTACGAGTTAAAAGAAAGGGAGTAAATACACTTTGTTTTCACCACTTATACATGTTTCAGGGCCAATGGTCCCTTCGTTAGGAAAGGATATGCAAAGACAGCAATATTCTTCCCTGACGAAGAGACCATTGATCCTGAAACATGATGATATTTTCAATATACATCTCATAGCTAGTAGCAAAAACTTTACAGTTCCTGCCTTGATAATGAGTCGAAAATGTTCAAGCAACCATGACCTTATAAAAAACCTTATAAAAAATTCTATTTTCAATTTTTCCAAGGTTTTTATCATTTTATTCGACTTGTATTGACGCGAATGAATTCTTTTTTAATCATTATAATTTAGGTACTGTAATGATAAATCAACTTTTTGCAAAAAATACGTAAAAAATATCGAAAAAAATGCAAACTTTGAAATTACGTATCTCCATAACTATTGATATTAGGTCAAGATTGCTTGAATATTTTCAACTTATTATCAAGGCAGGAATCCATCTTTAATGTTTTTGCTACTAGCTATAAGACACCCAGTATTAAGACAGCAATATTCTTTCCTGAAGAATGGACCATTGGCCCTGAAACATGTTGATATTTTCAATATGTACGTGGTAATATATTGAATATGAATTTTTATTGATAAATTAATAATCAATAGTGTCACCACAAAATCATTTTTGTCTTTTTGAAAATTAAACGTTTTATCGTTATAGAACGATTTGTGAAAATTGTGATTTTGTTAGGAAAATGCTTTGTTATGAAAAATGTGATATTACCTCCGTAACAAGATTTTGTTAAGAAAGTGAAAGTGCGTGATTTTGAAATAAAATAAACATGTGTTGATGTTGAAGAAGAGTTTTTCAACATGCTCCTAGTCATAAAATGTGCGCTTTGATGTAGTAAGGCAGTTATGGAAGATAGATTATTTTTATAATCGATTTTAGCTACAAATGTTCATAATTATCAACGCCACATTAAACCAAAGATAAAACTTGTTCTATTATATCCAATATACTCTAGAATGAAAATTTAGGGGTATGGTAAAGCAAATATGTTTATATTTGTAAAGTAAAAATGTTTTGAATGTAAAGTAAAAATGTTTTGAATGTAGTCACCAAGGATTACTAATTTGGAATGTACTGAATTCGAAATTTTATAGCAAATAAAGCTTTATTCATTCCAAAACCATGTTTCCAAATCACTATCAAAAGTTAAAAGCAAGAGCAGCAATATTGTACATTTATACTAATCAACCTCCAAGAATTAATGCCTATTGTAGACTAAAATAACATAGCGAACACAGTATAGTCCATGCTTAAAAGTTAAATATTTATTTATGCACATATGTAAAAGGAAAACTGAGGTGGTAGGTAATTGTTTTTAAAAACCTATTTACCTAGTATAAAGCAAACAAGACACGCTATCAATTCTATCACGTAAAATATAATTTTCATTGATTTATTAAATTTAACTGCGGTCATAAAAAAATATTTCCCGTCATTACGAGTTATTTCTAATTAAAATAATAATTATAAAATGAAGAGAATTTCAGAAATTGGTTTAAAGGAAAATATAATTTTAATGAGATTCCGAAGTTTATAATTAACAATCCAAAGATTCCTTTCTCGCATAAATAGGGCACATTCGATATTGATTGATGTTTTTTAAAATTATTTTATCGGTTGACTGTAATTTGTGGGCATGTCAAGATTGCGTCCGTAGTTTGAATAGTGGCGGTCCGCTCGCGGGCGCGCCGCGTGGAGGGCAGACCGACACAGCTGCAGAATGCGGATGACGTTTGGCTCTGGACCAGTTCCAACTACCAATCGCGCGCGACACAACTTCAAATATAAACCTATAACAGTCTCGATTTCGATTGGAGTAAGGAGGAGAGTATAAAGGCAAAGGCTGCAATGCCTCATTGAGGTGTTTTTGAGATAAATACAAAACATTAGGGGAACGTGTATTCCTGTACGTGCATATTAGTTATACTTCTTTGGCGTGATTGTGATAACTGATATTTATCACAATTACACAATATTGTGAAACACAAAACACTCAATAATCGCATAGATTCTCCTGAAATTTTAAATTCGATACACTTTAATGTCCCGCAGAAACGAACAAGAGCACCACGCCTTTTCCACTTAAATAGTTGAAGAACAAACTATGGTAAAAACTGTATTATTAACAGAATTCTAGATACCTATGACACTGCCTTTGCAGATCTCGATATTTTAAATTTAAGTTATGAGCAGTTTACAAAATTCCTTACGTATAAACTCGCGCGATGACATTTTTCTTCCCACACATGTGAACACAAACACGAACAAATAAAAACGCATACACACTCGGATACATAAACACACAAATACACACACTCACACAAACTCACTATTTTTTCACTCACTGTTTTTTCTTATTTTTTATCGATCCTGTTATAATATTATTTACTTATTTTTTATCGATCCTGTTATAATATTATTGTATATATGTGTTTTCTTGTAATTGGCCCAAGACTCTGTACATCGATTATTGTTTTTTTTTTCAAGATTGATTAATTATATGGCTGTAAGAAAACCAATAAATGTAAATAAAATAAAAAAAATAAAAAAATATTATGATTGCGCTTAAAACGCATCGATTATTGCTCTTTCCATTGTCAGCTTCAAAAATGAATCAAACCGTATGATTTTTTTAAGAAACGAGGTGTACAGATTATTTTAAAATACATTTATATATTATTTAATGTGTGGAAACATTATACATACATTATTTAACATTTTACTCACTTCACAGACGAAATTATTCAATATTTATATTTTCTTACGTCTATTTTATTTTTTCTGCAGAGTCAAGTATATTTTAGACGTTTAATTTCTAGATTAGACTATACGTATGGTTGGTAATGCGTCAAACTCGAACACATACACGGCAACGTTTCTTCTATTTGATGGCGGCCCTCGTAGCGCAGTGGGTATTACACTGGCTTCCCACACCGAGGGTTCCGGGTTCGATTCCCGGTGAGGTCACAATGTTAATCTATGTGATTTACTCAAGCCTGGGTGTTTTGTGATGTATTTCGCTTCTGTAATTGGGCCTCCTGGCCTGTTGAAGCGTAAAAATAATAATAATAAAAAATAAAAAAAAATAATAATAATGGTTGAATAAAAAATGTAGTATGCAGTGCGTGGTTTTGACATTACCACTTTCAAAAAATAACCAAATCGTGTACAAAGAAAATCTTCCTTAAGGTGCACTTTTTGTTTTTGTTGTTGTGTTTTTGAAATTTCCCGATTATTTTTTGCCTCGCCTTAAGGGGGAATGCCTACCTAGACTTCACTATTTTACTTTTTTTATATTGGCAGTGTGCGTACTATATGTAACGTAATTTATGAAGCATTTATATTAAATAATTAAATATGGATCACAGAGGTATTATATCGTTATCTTATTTATAAAATTATTGACGGTTAATTAATAATTTAATATAATGTGTAGATTTTTTTAACATCAACATATAATTTTATGAACACACAGAATTCAGAACAGTATCCCCAAAATCTTGTAGCGCCCAGGGGTCCTAACAGACGAACACGCCTGTTGCCTGTCTTAGTTTTGCAAAAAACATTACCTCATTAAAAAGAAAACACGCGAATATACAAAGGTATATTAATATTTTCTACAGTCAAAAAGCTTGAACTAACTCAGAGTATTGGCCTCTCAATTTCTGTTTCTGAGGCAAAATTATAACATCTTTTTTTGGCCTCTTTTCGTGTAGTTCTTTTATTTTTTAATAAGATACTAACAGAATGCGAGGTACAAAATATAGTACATACAAAAGTACATTACTCTTATATCCTGGTATTGCGGGTAAGATAGAAATAATGATTTCTCGGGTCACAACGATTCACCTCCTGTATTTCAATAATATATATAGTAACGTAATACAATGCTAGTGACCGGTGGAAATCTGACAAGTGTCATAAGGTTGACACCCCTTTTAACTCTTGACTGAACCGATGACGACACCAGTAGCCCCATCCATTGACGTTGACGACATCAACAACGAATCAGTTTCCGACTAAATGATGACATTTTATATCCGCCAATCAGAAGATAGAAAAATGAGCTCACTCCCATTATGCGAAGTCCCGCGATGTGTCAATTTATACATACCTACCAACATTACAATTACTTACTTCAAATGCAACACAATATTCCAATTACTTGTGTCATCGGCCTGCTCCAGCAACATTTAATTTTTTTTTTTTCAACAAACACACCTTCAATAGGTTATTATTGATTCTAGATGGTCCTAGAGTAATCATACATATATTTAAAGTATCAATGCAAAGCGATCATGTACGAAATAGGCACGTGATATAACAGCGATTTGGTGTGTAACTGCCTACGTTTACGAAGGCAATCAAAGTAGTTTGTCTTTTAAATTAATTAATAAAAAAATATTAATATTTTCTTTTATGTTATTTCTGATTTTTAGGTAGGTACTGGATTGTGATTTTAATTTAAAAATGAATTTTGTAACGGACAGTGTATTGGCTGCATGGCTGTTGCATGGCTGTTGCACTACTTTGCGGCATAGCATGATTGCCATGTAGCATTAAAAAGATAACCTGGCGGCGAATAAGTAGGACCGACATGGGAGCCTTCGCTAGTAAAACGGTCCTGGGTAAGCGGTGGGTTGCTATTAGCTGTCAGTGTGTTTCGGTCCAGATCTTCCGTCAGGGTTGACTGTCTTAGACTTTCACTCTCATGAGTATGGGCGCAAGACATCAGAGACGGCACGACTGGGCGACTCGCCATGTTAATGACAATAATAGATATGTGATGAAGATGCGACACGCACCGATCTTCCATGATGCTTTAATTTTCTTTTCCCACGCACTACCTCTCGAAGTAGACCAGTTTCATCTAGATGACAGACATTGCAGAAAAATATTTGATACACATGTATTCATGCCTCATTTTCATTATTACTCCCTTTCTTTTAACTCGTAGCATCTGCTTGTCTACTTGTCGTCTTGTCTGCTAATCTGACGAAAAAACTTTGGATCCATTTTTAACCCCTTTCCCGTGATCCAATCGAACTGAAACTTTGCAAGCAGACTAGTGGCGACGATCAAGAAGATCTATCAAATTTTCGTTAAAAAAAAAAATTATTGAAGAGACTGCGACGCATCTGGTAGACACTAAACCCATAGTATAATTTTGGATTTTTGGAATTTTTTATTGCTCCCTTTCGTAGCGTCGCCCGACCGAAGCCCAACGCGTAGGTTAAGTGCCAAACCAGTTTCCACTAGTAAATGAAAAAGGGAGTATAATAGAAACTTGGTTTTTATGGTTTTTTTACCGTCATTTCCCCCTCAATCATTTTACACGTCTAGTCTACAATGGTTCACGTCTCCATATAAAGCCACTTCCATACATCAGGGTTGGCACTAGAACGCCATTATGTCTAGTTTACATTTCTGTAACATATTATAGATATTTAATTGGAGGAAAATGTTAGCATCGTTCTTATACAGACAAAAATAAAATCACACTTGCTGTATGTACGAGTGTCATGCCAAATAATATTTAATATCCGGCAAGTAAAGATTTGAGCGATTTGCACGCTTTGGTGCGGAGTATTTTTTCACAACCATTATTTCGCCGTGTAATTTGATTATTAACCCTTGATCACCCGATGTTCATATAAAACCAGATTATAAGAAGTTGTTTCGCTCACTTTAATTAAAATTATACACCATACCCAAAATGTATACAAGCGAATAATAAAAAGTGTGGGACACCTTTCTGCAAATCATTTTTACTTTACTCCTCGATTTTATTTTCAATATAACTTTTAAACGACACGCATTAACTTATTACATTAATGCTCTTTCCCAATTTGGAGAAGGTAATAAAGAAGTGGATTATGCTGAATAATTTATCATTGTTATAATTTATTTATTTATTTATTAATCAACGTCCTAGTGGGCTTTTACAGTACAAGAAAATTAAAAGGATTTTTATATACCTAACATAAAACATATTTAAGATAAATGAACAATATAAATTTAACAGTGTAAAACAATACAAAATAAATTAACAATAGAAGTGAACAATATATATACCTAAACGATGATTAGTACATAAGCAAACAGTCATAATTAGAAACCATTAACAATTTAGTAATAGTGTAAAATAAAGATATTTAAATCAATATACCAGATAAATAAGATAACAAGATAAAATAAACCAAAAAAATAAATATAAAAGATGAAATCAAAACGTATTTACAAGCTAAATGAACAATAGTTAGGACACTTTAAAATAAATAAATATATATAATTCATGGGGAACAAAACATAAGTAAAAATTTAGTCCATTAAACTGTAAATAATTCTATTGGTATATTCTAAGTATTTCTTTAATTCGGGTATGCTCCTATAACGAAAAATGTCTACGAATTCCGAAAATTTGTTTTCAAGGCGATGCATGCGTGTTAACGGTGAATTTAATACATAGTTTGTTATTCCTGTGGGTCCCTACAAAGAACACTTCGTGATGTCTCGTTTGTCTCGGTATATTATACGAGACCAATCTAGGATCAATTGTTTTTGACTGAGTCACCAATTAGCTTTTAAGTAATGGCATTTTAATTATTCTACAATTTTTTTTTATATTCTGTTACTGTTCCGTTTGTATTAAAACTTGTCAATATACATAAGAATTATTTTTATAAAGTTTTAATAAATTGTGTTATTAGTAAATAAAATGTCTAAGTGGATGTTTTAGTGGGTGACCCTCAGTGTATTATGTAATTAAGAATTTTTTAATAAAAAAGCTATCAGCAATAAAAAAGGTAGGTACTTATTAATTTCTCGTACGCTTTTAACGATATTTGAATCGATTTTCATTAAAAATATATTATTATCTATAGCATATTTAGCTTGTTGGTCTTGTGGTTAGGACACTCGCCTCGTGATCCAAAGGTCGCGGGTTCGAATCTCAGCCCAGACTAGCAAGTTAGTCCTATTTTCATAGCACAAGCGTTTAGCTTAGTTTGAAAATAGTAAAAATATTAATGTGACACGTATTCCGTGTTCCCATCTCTATTTTTAAAAAAAAATATATATATTTTACGTAACGTATGTGGATAAGAACGAGGCTACCGTTTAAAATAATTTCATCTCAGTTAAACATTCATTAAACAAATCAAGCCCCTTTCTCAGGGTAATAACATAATCTCCGAATAACAACATCGTTATAATATTCTAAGATAAAATAGACGGGACGTGCATATTTATGTACGCGTAAAGTTTGTATAAAAATGACAAAATTTCTGTCAAGAAACCGTACAATTATTATATATAATAGCGATCAAGAGAGGATTGTTAAGATAACGCAAACCAATATGTAAATATACATATATAATATATTTATTAACAAAAAATATTTCAATATTATTTTTCAAACAATTGTGAATTATAAAAAAATTACATTATTTCGAGACATGACGTGTTAAATGAAATTATTAAAAATTTAATAACATGGTCTCCGTAATACGTGTATTATTAAGTGTATTAAATTCGTGATTAATTATTATTACCGGATTTCTTTCATACTTATTACTTTAATGATTTTAATATTGAAGACTTTTTTGAGTACAGCACATTGTCTTTATTTGTGGGTGTATTTAAAATTAATTATTTGCAGTTCTTTATTTATAAAAGTAGTAATAACAAATATTTTACAATAATGTGCGAAAACACATAATATATGGACAGGAATACACAACTGTTTTTTTTCACGATTATTCGTATTAAAAAACATCTTTAAAAAGACAATATTTTGAGCTGTCAACTAAAATAAAGTTCAAGATGAAATATTTTATCATTAATTAAAATAAAGAACTAATGTTCTATCTTCTTCTTCTTTGTTTAGGTATGTTGGACTGCCAGCTGTCCCTCCATATTTTAGGTGGTCTTCCTGGAGGTCTGTTTCCCTCGGGTGCTTGATCTCTTGCTTCTTCTGCGGCCCTGCAGCTGTAGTCATTCTGCTCACGTGATCTTTCTAGAACCTTCGTCCCCGTCTTACAAGTCCTAGATTTCGCATATTTTTCGGATCTCCGTGTTGCGAATCCGGTCTCGGAGGGTTTTATCGGCGATATTTCTTAATATTTTCATCTCGCTGGTTCGAAGGAGATTTTTGGTAAGCCATATTGAGGCAGATACATGTTTTGTAGATCCGCACCTTACTCTGGATATTCATGAGTTTATTTTATTCTTTAACTTAAAAAAATTGAGAAAGAAAAAAGTGGTACCGAAAATTATGTTATTACTTTACATGTAGGCATCTTAGATATTATTTATTCTTATATCAAAACTATCGACTTACTCATATAATATCTTTAAATAAAATAACTTTTTGTTTAACACCACTTTATTGAGTTTTAACTAACTAGTTTCGACTCACAGCTGAGCCTTCATCAAGGTTCAGTATTAAACTATTATTAAAATAAACAAAAACAGAATCATAAACAATCAAGAAAACATTAAGGGAAGAAACAGACAGAACGTCAACTGTGGTGGAGGTTGAGTGAAAGAGAGAGGGTATGGATGGGTGTAGTTAATTGGAAGGGGAATATATGTAGAATTGGGCTACGCGATAAATCTAGTTGTTTATTAAGTAAATAATTTTTATTTATTTTTAATGATTTTTTTATTTCTAAGGCGTCTAAATTATTGAGACGTATACCTGTGTCATTTCTATGAAGTACATCTACACCCGTAGATTGGTCAAATACGTGTTTTTTTTTCTCTATTAAATGAATTGCGTATTCTGAATAGCTTAGACTTTTTAGGCATCTTTTGTGTTCAATGACTCTTGTATTTATATTCCTAGCTGTTTTTCCTATGTAAAATGCTGGGCAATCATTGCACCTAAGTTTATGTATTCCTGAATAGCTTAGTTTATGTTATTTATGTTTAGAATTTATCAAAAGTCTCCCTAAGTTATTATTTGTGCAAAAAGGGTCAATAAAGTGATGTTAAATAAAGAGTTATTTTATTTAAAGATTCACCACAATCCACAATGTGTTTACTTCGTGTGAAAATTTACTCATATGATTTTGTCAAGCCATTGCAAAAGTAATTAAATATTAACGCATCATGACAAGTGGATTGAATCGGTAAGGAAAGCGTTTGAGGAGTATTTGGAGACGTGGTATAAATGTAATTAGAGAACAAAAAATAAAAATATATTTTTACCAACCTAGGAAAACAGCCAATGAATAATATAAATTACCGTGATTTATGGCACGTTACTCCAAGGCTTCCGAGTAGGTCATTTGTTAAACGCAATCAAAATATTTCTACTATCTACCTGCTAACAACTATTTCTAAATGATTATTATTGAATGACGCCCACCAATTTGTAAAAGATATACCTGCGGGTGTTTCAAAGTTCGTTCCTAATTGCTGTTATTTGTACCTGAACAAGGATTTTTTATTTTTAGTATCCATAACAAAGAAAGAAGATCTCAATATCACGTTAATATATTAGGTATATAAATAAAGCTCTTTATATACGATAACACAGAATCGAATATCGAAAAAATACTTTATTTCTATGCGGAAAGAAGGTACCAATATTATTTGAAAATATGACGCAATTGTGAACGGTGCATTTAAATAATGTGAATCAATGAAGTGAAAGTAAATATATGTATTAAAATAAATCAACGAAGAAAAGAGTGTTACAGTATCAATATTATGTTATATAATAATTAATATTACATATTAGAGATCAAAAGACAAACGAATGTATTCCTATTCTCAGAGTAGTAAACGAAGAAATGAAAGAGAGTATTCAGATCATCAGAGAGAAGAGTGAACGACTGGAACCGAGATGTAGGAAAATCAATTAGGGTGATCTGGAGATATGAGGAGATGGCAAATTGAAGTTAAGATCTTTTTTTTACATTCCTGTAAGTATGAGGGGCGAGTTCTCAGCTTTGCAGCCCTTATAAAATCCAAGGTGACAGGAATGACGGAAAGGATAATCACTTTATCAGCTCCGGGAATATCCTCTTTCTGGAAGCTCGCATTAGTCCAGCCTCCAGTTTCGACACATATTGAAGAAAGATGATGGCGCCTCAAAATTTACATGCCATAGCTCGCTAAAGGCTTTCTTCTAATATAGACGGCAAGGCAAGCGATTGAGGGAAACAAAGTGAATGGTGTTCTTAAAGCTACAGATACACATGCTTATTTAGTGGCACGTGAGCATGCGCAGTATCGTCCTTCTTTAGGCCTTGCTTATTAGTGGCATGTGTGTACGCACATTGCTAGTAATGAGCATGCCACTGTCATTCACCATAAAGAATGGGTATCTTTGGAGCATCTGTGAACAGGCTTGCTTATTATGAGCATGCTTATGTCATTCGCGGGCTTCACGGCTAGTATTATCAATGCGATCTTCTCAGTCCGCGACAGATGAAACAAATATGGCGCGTTGGGGAGATGATAAAACATTACTTTTCGTGACTTATTATAGAAATCACGAATGTCTGTGGAATACTCGGTCACCGTTGTGTAAAAAATAATATAGTGAGAAATAATGTTTACGAAACTTTATTAATAGGCATGAATGATTCAAATCTTACAATAAAAATTATAAAAACTAAAATGTGCAGATGGAAACTCGGGAACTTTTTTGATTTATTGGTTCTCTTGAATTTTCTATTTCAGTTTGCAAAGTTTCCATTTTGAACAAGAGCGTCTCTATTCTATGACAAGAGCATGCCACTAATAAGCGTGTGTGTTTGATTGTTAGCTTTGGGTATGCTTATTTATGAGCATGCCACTAATAAGCATGCCAGTAATGAGCAAGTGTGTACAGTTGTTAGGGCATGCTTATTAGTGGCATGCTCATTAGCATGCCACTAAATAAGCATGTGTATCTGTACCTTAATGCAATTATGGCCAATAAAAAAATATTAAAGGAAGTAACACTAGCGGTACCTAATGAAGTTCTGGTGTCAACTGTGGATATGTGGAAGTGAAGCCTGGAATTGATAAAAAAATAACGAAAGTAGACTGAATGTAATAGAAATTCGGTGCTTAGACCTGTGTACTAAATCTTTGTACTATAGAATAAAGAATGAACAAATTAGAAGTGAATGAAATACTGGCTGTAGCGTAATAGATAGAATAAAGAAAGGATTGTTAGGACATGTGAAACGGATGAGTGATAAAAGGATGGTAAAGAAAAGTGGCGAGTGTTGAAGGCAGCAGAAACAGAGATAAATCAATTACTGGAGGATGGCTCTGTTAGACGCTTCGACAACCGAAGAGCGTGCATGAGAAGGTATATAGATAGAAGAGTGTGACGTTCTATCCTCTCCGCCTTTGAGAAACGGCGTGATGGTTAGTTGGTTATCAATATTATTATTACTCACTCTTACTTTCATCTACTTTTATCTATATACCTTATTTATTTATATGTCTAATCTACTTGCTTATATTATAAATCAATATAATATATGTATGTATACCGTATATGGAATGTGTGGAACTGCATTAATCTCCCCACATTCTAGAATAAATACTTATTATTTATTAATTAAGCTCTGGAGTGCAACTGACTGTCCTGGCAATTCAATTCCTGGCAAATTCAATTCTGTCCAGACAATCCGCCGCGCCACCTTCCTGAATCCCGGCGAAATATTATAACACAGGCGTTTTTCAGGGACTCCCAAGACAAACTAGCTTTAGAAATTACTATCTTTAGAACGAAGTGACTGCGGCTGTTCTATATTGTATAATATTTGGCGAGTATTTGCATAATTTCCTGTGCTGCTAATGAATCTTAAAGTTAGATAAATAAGCTCGATAAAGATAAATAACCCTGATTATCCACGTTTACGAGTATGCACTTCCTGGCACATTAATTTATCAACTGTAAATGTAATTATTTCCATTCATCCGATATACCTAATCAGTAAATTATTGCGTACGTATTGAAACTACAAATTTTGATAATTTGAATGAATTCTACTTAAGATATACGAGTACTATTCCTATTTTTGAATATACATATAATGCTCTCTTGCTTTATTTATGCTTTATGCTATACTAATGCGAATTTTATTGATTGTATAGTTACATATTAAACGCATGCATTTATAAAAGATTTGATGACCTTTTTTTGTTCCCACAATTATTGCTGTATGTTAATGTCTTCAAATTGTTAACGCTCTGTAAAATAAAAAAATATTAATTGAAATAGAATAATGCTAATCAATTTCAGTCGCATAGACGCGACGTCTCGCACCTCAATTCACTTTGTACGGTACCTACCTTTCGTGAGTTTAGTGAATTTGATTCTCCCCCGTAATAGTTAAAATAGAAAAGGTGTCATTTAATGCCTTGTTTGTCTAATTTTTTAGAATAAATTGATGTAGAGATCTATTGGTTGTTGGTGATATTTGTGGGCACGGCTTCAGTTTTCGTAATATTTTGTTAAAAAAAACTGAGGTTTTTAGTTTACAGGTATCGAGACGAACCCGTCTCTTCGTTAGGACAACCACTACACCAGCATGCAAATAACACTACACACCACAACAATAGTGTTATCCACACCAATGATATAATAAACTGTAGGTACGCCAAAGATTCACACACTAACACCTTCACATGCGTAATCTTACCGAAGGCTAAGTGCTAGTGCATGTTAACCGAAACCGGTAGACTAAAAATCTCATTAAGTGGTAATGTACTAACATAACTTACATTTTGTTAAAATGCCTGACCACTAACAAAGTTATGCTTTATATATTTAAAATATTAATAATATTAGTTTTTGTCTATTCTACTAATCTCAGGCAGTTCTCTGAATTATCTCCAGATGAAAATCTCAATACATGTACTTGGTACTGAGATTTATTTCAACTCAATCTTTGAGATTCATCTCCTAGCGATTTATTCCGTGGAAACATGCCTTTTAAAATAATGAGACCGATAGATCGCCAGCTGAAAATACAGTCAGTGGAATAAATTTATTTTCTTTGGGTCGCAATCCTAGGATTGGTCTGCAACAAGCACTCGCCCTCTCCACTCCCCTCTGTCACCTGCCAGACTCTTCATCTCTTGGTAGGTGCACATCTCCGATAATCTGGTCTGCGTAGCTTAATTTATGAAATTATTTTGTTTTTTTAGTTATCCACTGTCATTTGGATTACCTTCTTGAAACCAAATTAATTAATCAATTAGAAAGACATACATAAAGAAAAATCTAATGTGTAATCTCTGAAATTTGAAACATAATAAACCGAGTTTGTTGCTGATGCGGTACTGGCGCCACACGGTGTATTTTATTTATTTATTTATTCATACGCCAATCGGCTATATACATATACATTGATTTTACAAAAATAATAGACTTAAATGAATGGATTAGAGAAATTGCACATATATAAAAAAACAATACTAGCATAGTAACAACATGGTATAATCATATAGGGTTGAGGGTAATTTTAATACTGTGATAACAATCTTTTTGCCGCTGATGAGAATGAGACGTATGATTCATCGAAGAAGTTGATATCAACACAGTGGCTGTTCACCAGATTGGCAATCCTATTTCTTGGGTCATTGTACACGTAACTTTTTGTGGATTTAGTGGTTTCTAACAATCTACGCACTCTTAGATCCGGCCTAGCAGTGATAATGCCAAATTGTTCCAGGATCTCGGGCGAGTCTATCTGTCCGTTGACAGATTTGTAGAAGAAGGTCAGATCAGACAATTGTCTTCGAGTGATTAGTTTGCTGATTCTAAATCTGTTATATACGGTCTCAATATCTCCTGGTGATCGTGTACGATAGGCGATGCATTTACATAGTTTGCGTTGTATTCTTTCGAGCTGATTGATTAGTTTATTGTATGTATGTATGATGATTGGATAAACGTACGAATTTGTCCATTCTCCAGAAGTTTGAGATCAAAGGCAGAGTATCCACCTAATCCAGAAGGCAACCAGGTGAAGATAACCTGGAGAATCTTGTGAAATTCAGTAATATTGATAGCGAGAGACCGATCCCCTACAATGTGTACCGATCAAATTAAATAAATTACGGGATCATCACTCGTCATCTTGTATGCAGCAGACGACCAGGAAGAATGGAAAGAATCATCAAAGAAGATATGATAGTGCTAAAGCATCGATTATATAGAAGTACTTACAATAGGTTCCGAAGATTCAGAAGGGTGAAAATCTAAACACTCATCCTTTAGTTTATAAGATCACTAACACCAAAATATAATTTATTTATCCAATTGGGATATTCATAAGCGCTATCGAGAGTAGTCCAAACATTACGTTTTAATCTTAGCATGGTGATGGAGAGTTCGTGATTATTACAATTGGTTAAAACAATGAATAAATTTTATGATTAGTTTATTTTTACAAAACATGGTTTAGAAAACTTCACGCTGTTAAAATCCAACAATCGATAAATAAGGCTGCAGTCTCAAATTCCATCATCATACCAAGTATGGGTATAAAAGCTTACATCCATCAGTTTGTGAACTCGACCTTCTTCATCATCTTCTTCAAGTGATATTCCTTTTGATAAAGAAGAGTCATAAATGTTTTCATCAATACCATAAGGAGTATAAAATCGGCTACATGGAATCGTTAAAACACCATATTTTCTCATTCATTTGCGCATCTGCGTCCAATTAAAGCTTTAGAAATTCAAGCACGTGTCGGATATCGTGGGCTTCTCCTCGTCCCAAGTGGGCGGAAGTGAAATGACCACCACCTACGTCGGCCCTCGATTCATCCGAATCTAACGCCTTCTTCAACGGCCAAATCGTGAAAACCTTCTACAATCTACAAAGAATTTAGACTAGTAAATCTGACCACTCAGCAGACGCGGCATTGTTCGGCGTAACCCTTTTTGATTCCGTAAAATACAATGTTGACTATGTGCCGTGTTCCTTGCTGACGATCTGGTCGTCGTGCAGACCACGCCTTCGGGAGTGTTTCAAACACTCGGAGTGTAATAACTACAACGTTCATTCATTAACTGGATTCAATAATAAAATATAAATATGGTAAGGCCGAATACCGAACTCACGATAATCTGGATTATGGCGTGGGCGACTAATCTGATAAGAATTCTTGTTTACATTGGCCTAAAGCCTAAATCTCAGCAACTGAATCAAAATTAGATGAATCTAAAAACTTTAAGAACAGTAATTAATATTTGTAATTAATAGAATGTGGAGGCGTTACTTTGTGGAAATCCATTTAAATTAATTTTGAATGAAAACACCAAATATGCTAACCACATCGGCTAATCGTGAATCCGGATATCCACCAAAAATGCATTTTTGACTTTTATGTACCAATACATAGAAAATACTATTCTCTGCTCTAAAAATTTAAAAAAAATGCTTCTATTTTTTTCAAATACGATCTCTACTACTCTAAACTACTCAATTTGGTAGATACTTCGTTGTGCAACATTTTAATTTAAAATATGTTTTATTTAGACTTTGTAATACACACACAATACAAGTTATGTATTACTACCATAGTTTCGAGAGAGCAGTCCCATACCCGACGATGAGAAGAACTGCTTCTCTCGAAACTAAAGCAGTATTTAATAACTCAAAATAAAACATATTTTAAATTACTCATTTTGTTTTTAAAGCCAAACTTCAAACACCTCTACTGTAAAATTCATGTTTTATAGATATCTTAGTTTACGTAGGGACTGATATTATAGAAATCAATAATACATATATACACAACCAACAAAAACAGACATACGGACTAAAATAAAATAATTTAGAAACACGAAATGTTTCTAAAATATGTAGTGATATACTCGTATCAAATAAAAATATTTTTTAAAATACGGTAATTATTAAAAGCATTCATATGTTGGACAAAAAAAACAAAAAAGAAGAGGAACAGAAAGCAGTAATTATTAGAGTCATTATTTTGTTTATTTAATAATATTACATGAATTTACATTTAAAACATAAATTAAAAAAACAATAAATTAATTAACTTGTAGTCTATTTTTTTATTGTTCACAAAGATATTATGTAGATTAAAAATTTAATATTTTAAAATGTTATTAAAATTTGAGAATTTCAGCCACAAAACTGCTTCTGAAGGTGCAGATCGAGGTTTAATTAATTCCAGAACTTGGAATCAACGGAAAATTACACGACCAGAATAAATAAACTTGTAATTAATTGGCAACAATGTGTCAATTTAAATTGTGCTAATTTCAATGAATAAAGTTAGTAATTAGTTGAGAAAAAGTCTTCGAATAATTCGAAGATAATTAACCGAAATGTTTATCTTACGATACTGTAAATATATTTTTTGCAAAATCTGCAAAAACTACAAGACTCCCATTAACTGTGGACGTAAATCATCGCTTTCCACTGTCCTATGTTTAATGGTCACACTGATCACTGTAGTCAGAATTCTAACTCTGGTCCTCTCCTTTCATAGCGTTATTCTCATCCATACCTACCTCTTTTAAAGATAGTGGTTAACAGAGCCATTCTCGTATAAGGGTACTATCATAGATTATCATGTAATAAAACCATCTTAGATTCTTCACACAAATCGCTATAAATGCAGAATCAAAAAAATAACATCTCGCAGATTTATTTTAAATGACAAAATATTATTGGTGTTAACATAAATTCAGTCCAAATAAAGAAGACAAGAGGACACAGCAAAAAATAGTCAATCATGTATTCTCCTTTATTACTTACAACTTCTTGCCAACGGTCTACAAGTTTTTGGATGACTCGAAGAATTCGTCATTCGTACAGAAGGAGGTGTCAAAACACCTCATTTTTGTTTACTTGACATTCCATTATGAACACCTGTTATTAAATAAAATACTAAATTTAACATAAAAGCAAACCAAATATCTTGTAGAGCAGATTTTTTTATCATAAATATTAAATATAATATCTTATTGTCTTGACATTGACTTGGTTTATTTAAAATTATATATTTAAAAATTTACATGTTCGTAAAGTAACGTGTGTGAAAATTTAAATTTTTCCTATCAAGACCTGGTGCGATTTGACTACCTACACTGTATCCCATCTCATTCCTTCCTTCCTTCCTTCCTAGTGAACTGTAAATATAAGGGTACATGCTCGGTCTTTACACATATCTACCGAATCCAATCCCAATTCAAAATTTCATTTCCAAAATTTCCAAAAAAAAAAACGATAAATCTGTCAATTTATTGATTCAAGATGTGTTTATCTACTCGTAATTAAGATTTTTTTAACGAAACTGCTTTTTTAAGACTTCACCAGGCCGTGCGCCCAATTACTCTAGCAAAACGCATCATAAGAACACATAAGGTTACTCAACTCAACTCTGAAAAGCCAGCATCATTCCCACTAACTAACGGCAGACAGAGAGGATAGAATACCGCACTCTTCTATACTCCACTCCAATTTTACTTCGACCACATTCATAAATCTTCTCATTCTTCGGCTGTTGAAGCTTTTAACTGGGCCATCTTTTAAGGTTTGATTTAACTGATCGCGCCCGGTCTTTCGCTGGCGCCCTCTGTTCATACATATTTATTTTGAATTGATCAAATCTCCGAAATTATTCCAAAAATTATCCAGATTCATAAATACTGTAAACTAGACCGAATTCCCAGGATTGGATTCTCTACACATAACCACGAAGGTACTAAGTGCATTCACTTTATTTCTTCTTACAGCAATTGAAAATTCCACTGTCGACACATTATAATTTTGATTCTCAGAAAACCCAACAATCAAATCATGCACGGAATAGATCGGTTTTGTGATACAATATATTCACGTACGGGACAGAATACATTGAGTAACCCTGGTTCAAATTGTACTGTTATCGTGATCTTAAGTATTTCTTAAATGCTTATAATTATATTTCCTTTCCGCCTGCGACAAGAATTAGAATACCTGCCCGTAGCTGCAATGTTTTAAAATGATGGATGCCTATTCGCTTCCGGCTAGGAAATTATTATCTGCAACATTAATAAACCCACGTATTTGCTTTTAATACAAGTCAAGAAGTCAAGTAGACGTCTACGTTAGTGTTGTAATGTTAAAGTGATTCTTTAAAAATAGAATACAGTCCCTAAATTTCAGAAGTTTTATTTTATACCAATGTTTAAATCTACCCTAAGACTGTCGTGAAGCGTATACATAGGAAATTTTACATCAAATAACATAATGCATACAATAATTAATTGTTTAAATGTCCTGATAGCAGAAATATTTTATAAAAAAATTATTTTCTATTTGAAAATTGCACCTTGGCGATTGGGCGGAACATGAAATGATTCGCGTCTTTGCTAAATCCTATATGTACCTACTACCTACTGTATTTTTGACGAGTGATGCAGGCTCGGCGATAACAACATCGCAATCCTTGCCGCCTTCGGGTTCGCTGGCTCGGGGTTCAAGCCCCATCTCCGGCCGTTTAATTTCGTTTTTTTAGCAGTGAATTTGAACGAAATTACGGACGTTACACGTAGTTACGGGACGGACGGACGGACACAAACTATAAATATGCTTTTAACGGAATATATGTCGCTTCAATATTTTGACTGTTTTCAAACTAAGCTGTTACGAAAATAGGAGTAATTTTCCAGTACACCAGAAAGAGGTTCGAACACATTAGTTTTTTTTACAAAATCAACAAGCAATCAACGCGCAACGTATAATATACATACTTATTATAAATATAAACTTGTATTATATAAGTAATTATTTTTATTACGCATTTTTTAGATATGACGCCACTATCTGTGATCATCACTATCACTGTCTGTGATTGTGATTGTTATTTTGATTGCTTTCTTGTATACTTTTTTCTTAAAACCATGGAACGTGACTATTGGAGACATATGAAAAAATTTAAATTAATTAAAGTTTTTATTAATTTCACAAAAAGTCACTGGACGCGAACTCAACTTATAACACTGTATTTAAATTCACAGTCACTAAATGTTTCTGGAATAATTCACACACTATTTATCCAATTTCGTAATTCTAGTTCTAAAATCTTCGTGCACTTTATCACTTCTGAATAACTTATTTCTCATATACTGATGCACGTTACTTTAATCGTCCAGGTCTGCACTAGAAAACTTCTCGCTTGTCGGTAGGTACTCGCGCTGTACATCTTTCACTCGGTTAAACACACGCTAGCAACTCACGCCGCACGATATCGCCGTGGTTTTTATCGCTGGTAATGTCGTACACACTGGTTCGACCTCTTCTTATAGGTGAATGCCGCATCGCTAAGGTTCAAGAACGTATTGTGTTTTTCGAGATCTTTGTAAAAGTTTCCAATTTACTTTTAAAAGTGCTGTAAAATCATTGATTACATGCAATTCTTTCTGCTTCCACATTTTCGTGACAATACTGTTTAAACTGTAAGGAGGTCCCTTGATTTTTTTCTATAGTGCTACGCACCCTATGCACACAAATAAATAAATAAATCTATATTTTATCACAAAGAATAATAATACTAACGTATTCAAAATATGCTAATAATTCGGAAAACTGAATTCACGACAAAAAAACTTAATGCGATGTCTCAATATTTTGGTAACAAATCAACAAGACAAACTGGTGTTGTTTTTACGCCGAAGATTGCAAAAAAACCAATTATGAAGGCTTATATGGTGAATGTGTAGGCACTATGTAGGAGTTCAGTAGGAAGATACACCCACCGGAGCCGTGGGTCGTCGCTGTTTTTGCGTGTGTGTAAATTAAAATATACGCCCATCATTTTCAATCTTATTACTGGATTTCGACACAGATCTTGACCTAATTTAATGAGCCTACACTTACGTCATGTGTTTAAAATTAATATTTGTTTTCTTTGTACATATAATAAAAAAAAATTACGTTTGTCCAAATTGTCTAGATTTCAAAAGAGAGGAATCAAGTTTTTTATAAGTTTTATGCTTTGCTTAATACCTCTGTATTTATTAATTTTTTATTGTTTTTCATTTTTCACTTCAAAGTTCATGGAAAAAAAGCATAACATATATTTTCATATGTTTATATAATGCTTTGCTTATTTCTATAATTATATTGTATGTTTTATCAATATATCATCCATGCAAATATGATACGCTGTTACTACAAATGAAAACCTATAATTAGTTTTTATGTTTACCATTCTTTGTACTTACTTAATTATTGTAAGCTGATGGATTTCCGATTAAAAAAAATATTTCTTTTTAATAAATCATCGTTATCTTGTTTGTCGTGAAACGAAAAAACGTATAATTGGAAGTAATCCAATTCCGGATTTAATTATATATAAAGTTTATGCCTACAGCACGCCACTGGTAAACACACAGGTTTACCGGTGTATTTACAATCCAATCTAATATTAAAAATAACGTTTGTTTGTATGTATTAATTTTATTGTTCCTCTGGTTATTACAGTACAGTTCAAGGGTTGTGGTCAGGAGATATGCAAATGATGAGCAGAGCTTCATTCTTGGTAATCATTAGACCGTGTGAAGATTTTATCTCGTGTATCTATCAACCTACTCCAACGTACAGTCATCTAAAAAGTAAGAGGACTAATTAAACGGTCAGTATTTTAAATAAATGGTCATTATATTAAATGAATGGTCAGTAAATTAAATAAATTACAAAACACCCAGGCTTGAGTAAATCATACAGATAATTAGTAACCTCACCGGGAATCGAATCCGGAACCCTCGGTGTGAGAAGCCAAAGTCGTGCCCACTGGGCTACGAGGGCCGCCTAATTGTTGTATCCTCTTATCCTCTTCATTTAAAAAAAAACGGATAAAACTTACGTTAACATCTTTAATCTAATAATATTTTATGGCATGGACACTTGTCAGCAAAAAAATATTTTACAGTATTCACTCCCTAAGCAGACTTATGAACTTTCTCCCGATTCACTGTGAAATAACAATTACGTAAATTCCTATCAAGCACGCCTTCACAACGTCGTTTCATTTTTAACCTCAAAAAATTCGATCACTTTCGCAATAGGGAAATTTCCCTTTTTTTAATTTTTACTTTGCATTTTTTCCAATATTTTTGATATTATAAAAATTAACTTTGTACCGATATGAACTTTGCTATTGCATAACTCCATAACTATTGGTATTATTAGTTCATGGCTGCTTGAATATTTTCGACTCAATCAAGGCAAGAATATAGTTCTGCGAGGTTATTAATGTTTTCCAAATAACCCTGTATAGGAATACAAACAGTACAAAATAAAATCCTAAATTATAATAATTTCGCTGTCTGTCCGTAACTTCCTTAAACGTCCGCAGCTCTCTTTTTTTATCTTTTAATTATTTTTTTTGTTTTACTCCACTCTTCCCACGGTACATTTTCAATACAAATCTACGCCGTTTGAGAGGTCTTACAGCACGGGTTACAGCTAGTACCTATATAAGTAATTAAAACACCCAATACATTAATCAATATATATATATATATATAAAGAAACCCGTGTTTCCCTAGCCGCCAAGTTTTCTCCACAACCACCCACCGGTGGTTACGGTGGTGGATAGCCCTTGGTGTCACATCTAAAATATGCGAGTTTGGTGGGAGTGGCTGTGCGTGGGTGGGAGTGGGTGGGAGTGGGTGACGAAAATGTGCTTTCTAGCACATTGTTTTATTATGGGAAGGCCGCAAATGCTTCAGATTGTTTCAAAATAGGCGCGCCGACTGTGTCGGTGAGTCTAGAAGGTTCCGGAAAAACCTGCTCTAGAAAGTTCTGGAAGGAAAAGGTTCTAGAAAATCCCCGAAAGTTCTATAAGGTTCTAAACTGAGTGGCGGAATGTGTCGGCGTGTCTAGAAGATTCCTGTACATTCGATAATTTTTTTTAAAGTTCTTGAAGGAGAATGTTCTAGAAGGTTCGCGAAAGTTCTATGACGATCCAAACAGTGTACTAAAAATCTACGCGTGCGAAGCCGCGCGGACACAGCTAGTAAATTATAATTGTTATTGATACCTAAATAAATCTCATGAAAATTATAAGAAACCTGCTTGCAAGTTGCAAATAACAGATAATTTCACTATAAGTTACAAAGTCACTTCATGGTTTTAATAGCGGTTATTTTCCTAGGCTGGCATCTTTCCGTGGGTATATTACCTACGCTTTGCGGGGTAACTGTATGTGACAATTCCACGATAGACCTTGATACAATGCACAGTTGAACCGAACTGTTACTGAAAATTAACTTGGAACGATATTCAGTTGACATGTTGCGGGCCCGAAGAACTTTATTGTTATTGCAGGAAGACTGTAACTGCCTTCGTGACAAACTATATTTAATGATCAGCGATAAGTAGCCGGCCGTCAAGTTCCCTTCATTGTTCTGCACAAGTTATGGCACCTTCCATTCAACCTCTGAGATGAAATATTTTGAACGAAAGCGCTTTTAATATATATATATAATATCTGTTGTATAAAATTATGTCCAAATAAAATGAATTATTCAATTAATTCTAGCATCCATCTAGCGGTGGCATTGCAAAGTAATTTCAACTACCGTATCAAAAAAGTGGATTACTCTATGGACAAAAAAAAAATAATAATCAATTAATAAAAATAAGAACTACATATAAGGTCGATATATTCACGAAAACATAAAGGGTTGCTAAAGCTTAGTGGTCAGAGCACCGGCCCCGGAAAGGAGGTGACCTGGGTTCGTATCCCAGTAGTAACCTAATATTTTTTCGTGAATTAGATTTTTCTGTATATCTTTCTAATTGGTTAATTAATTTGATTTAAAAATTTTCTGTCACACTCACCTATATTATACGAGAAGAAATCAAAAAAAGATAACATTTTAATATAATTATCATATCTATTTATGTTTGTACATCAAATATCTAAAAAAATATTGTGATAAATTGTATCGTATAAAAAAATAAAGAAGAATAATATCACAAGAATAGGACTAATGTTAAATTTCCTTATTACAAAAATAAAGAAACGTCAAGACATCTGTCTGATGTCAATATTTCTATTGTTGTGATGAAAATATTGCCTCAATTTAATATTTCAACTATTTGGATAAAGAAATTAGTAGATGTGTGTGAAACAAACAACTTTTAAAATAATATTAGTACTTTTTATATAATATTCATCAAAAATGTATATTTTAGATAAAATTCCAGATTGCAAAGACTAGTTTGCGTGATGGTATAAATATCGCTTCGACATCAAATAAACATGTCTTTTTAAGAGCACCCAGACGTCACGGAGGTCCATGTATGTATAAGAATATCTTATAATATGAATGCGCTAAAAATGGTGTAAGTATTGCGTGTGTTTCCATTGCCAGCACAAAAAAACAAATGGCGAAATCGTGTAAAGTAGCGAGAAGTATGGATTGTTTTAAAATACATACATGCAGATAATATTTAATGTGTAGAAATATTATAAACATTAAATATAATCTACTGTGCATTTATAAAAAGAATGTACATATTTAATATTTATACACGTTTACTTTTAGTTTACAATAAATATATGTGTTTTAGAATAATATGTGAATTTGGCCATTTTTTATTTTGGTGGTGGCCAATCCGGTGGCTCATTGCGCATGCGCGGTATGCACAGAATAAAGATGGCGGTATGTGTCAAACGCTTAAAATGTCATTGTAGGAATGTTGTCTCCAAATCAGTTACATATTTAAACAGCAATTAAAAGTTATTGGTTTACAATGAAATTGTGTTTGACAGATCTTTCTTTAAATTTAGTGCTAGAATATTATTTTTCAAATGTGATGTTTTGTTTTGGGAAATACGAAAAAAGTTTGTTCCAGATTAGAAGAAAAAGCGCCACTTTGAATGTTTTTTAATACGGTTGTCTGGCAAAGTGTGTTAATTTGACAATTGACAATAAATTTGAAAGCAAGTTTACGTGTTTTAGAAGCATTTGACGAAAATATTAATTTTAAAACTCAGCTCTGGCTTATTAAGCGGTTACAAATACTTTTGTCTCAATTATATCTAAAGTGAAAAATCAAGGAACATAATAATTAATAACTACTCTTGCGTGTAAAATAGCCCGTGCGCTGGTTGCCTGTCATACACTGATTATCTTAAGTTGTAATTCCAGTAAGTTAGGAACCGACTGACAACGAAATTATTATATTTAGATAAGACCTATTAGACACCAATGTCCGCGCAGTAGCTACCGTAACTGACAGCATGGCCTTGCAGCAGGTAGACAGCGCGCAGTAGCAGCAGCAATAGCTGCCGATTCCGCCGACCATTGGCATTTACCATACCGACAGCTGACTGTATACATCAATGGCCGCTTAGCGGCCATTACTAGCCGTGAAGCGGTCATCATAGCCGACCACACTGTCAACCAGCAAGCAAATATTTATGGCCGCGTAGCGTTCAGCAATAGCCGCGCAGCGGCCTAGAAATCCGCCCGTAGGGCCTAGCAGAAAGCAATAGGCGATAGCCGATTGCTTAACTACTAGTATTAATATAATGATTTTAATTTAAAATGGTTTATATGCCATTACTGCACAACTGTTGTGTGTTGAAAACTGGTATTACACCATTGTATATGTATGTAAGCTTAAAAATACAGGATGCAATTTCTGGTTCCTGGCTAAGGTTTTTAATGATAAACCCTTATACTCCACATTCACCTCAATCAACAAATCACACTAATTAGACCATATAGATTCACGACTACTTTTCAAAGGTGAAATCTAAGATTGAAAAAGTCATAAATTTAAATTAATTAGGTGATTACACGGGCATAAATAAATATTATGTCCCACCTATTTTTAAGTGTTGGGTTGGTAATAACCGAATTAGGCGGACTGTCGTAAATCTACGTCTTGTCTATTTTTGAATATTAGGGTAATCACCAAAATAACAATCATGTTATTTGCATAAATAAATATGTATGTCCCACCTATTTTTAAGTGTTGGGTTGGTAATAACCGAATTAGGCGGACTAAATCTACGTCTTGTCTATTTTTTAATATTAGGGTAATCACCAAAATAACAATCATGTTATTTTCAGAATACCGATTGTATATTAAGCAAGCCATTTCGTGATTTGTGTTGACTGCTACAATAAACAGTCAGTATAAATAATGATATCGTTGGTGAGCAGTCAATCAAATTATGATAAGAAGGTGCGGCTCCAGACACCCTCATTCACAACCCTCCGCCAAGGGAGTGGTCCATTACCATGATATAAAAAGTAAACACTGTTGGTCCTATACTGATGAAAAAGAAATATTGTGTTAGGTGAGAGCTATATTAATTTACTATCCTGTACGTAGGTAAATAAATATGTACCCAATGTAAACGTACCATTCCTGTAACCAGCATTCTTGACAAATAGTGTTTACTTAATGACCGGACTTTCACATGTCGATTAAAAAAAAGAAATTTTTATGCTATAAAGGAGTTACGGACGTTACACGAAGTTACGATGGACGGACGGACTGACGGACGGACAGACAACAGAATTATTAAAATTGGGATTTGTAAAATTTCAGTTACATAATAAAATAAATAGACATGAACTAACGTAAATAAATCCCTTGTCCACGTATTGGCATCACGTTTGCCTTGTTCAAAAAAATTATTACGAGAAAATTACCACGTATGAAAATGTTAATCAGAATACTCTTAAAAATTATAATATATGTTAGTAAATAAGGCGCGCTTTATTAAGAGAAGACGGTTTTACTCAAGTGACTCGTCTTAGAACAATTTTTTTTAAATACATTTAATGTATAAAACGTCTTGTTTACTGAGAGATTTAATTATGCAAGAATAAATACTTCAGCTGCAGTTTAAAGTGTCTTAGATATATGCGAGGGGACATTCTTCTGCTGTGACCCATTCCTCTCTCCGAAAGAACTAGGTAAGTTCATCTCTGTGCGCATTTTACACTCTGTGGCTATTAGTACTAGTACCTATAAATATCAAATTTTATAATTGACATAATTGGTTTTTTCATGACTTTTTGTATTTATATTGTTAATATTAATAATGTTATTACTTAGATAACTACGCTTTTTTTATGATAAAATAACCCAAATCAGGGCGTGTAAGATTGATAAATAAATAAATTTATTTATATCCTTTCGGGTCCACTTATGTAAGAACAGTGAAGAAGGACTACAGCTAGCTAGCTCCCACATCAGCCCTACACTTTCGCCAACCAATTTGGCATTTTTTAATGCTAAAGTGGTCGTGCCCGGCTAACTTAGTCGGTATAGCATGAGACTCTTATGTAAGAACACAAAAGAACTTCTCTGTGAATTTGGTACATACCATAAAAAATAACTTAAAAATTAACACATAGGTAGGTGCGTGAAACCTTCACAAAATGCAGTGCTGAGTAACCGTTTTCTAGATAATGAAATTTTAAAATGTCAAAAATATATTACATTCCTTCCCAGTGAACTGTACATATATGTATAACAGACGCAGGCACTGTTCATATAGAACCATAAGAATACTAATTGTATTCACTCAGATTAGAAAATAAGTATGTAAGAGGTAAAAAATGCTGACATATCTAATAGTACTCGGAACAAATTACATATGATTAAGTTATTTCCAACCGATAAACCTTCCGATATGATGTGTGAGACTGTTCGTGTGAGGTGATATCACACTACCTTAGAACCTTTATACATGTATACACACAAACGAATACTTGTTATGATAGCAGGGTAGTTTTACGGGTTTGAGTACGGTTAAGGGGTGTACGGCTTAATGGGATTACGAGGATATTCTCGTTAAATTATTTCGCCCCTACCCCCAACTGAGATGTTACTGATAAAATAACACCATGTTGAGATATAAGACATTTTGAAAACACGCAAGTTATGTGCATCGATATTTGGATCTAAGAGTTTGGGACATTTTACAGGAAAAGCAAACAAATGGAAATATAATTAAATAAGATATTCAAGTTAACTAACAATAATCTTTATAATGTTGAAGATGAAAGATCAACAATAATTTGGAGGTAGATTTCTGCCTAAATTATGAGTCAAAAATGTACAAGCAACAATGTCCCAATATCAATTGTTGTGCAAATACAAAGTTTCCTTTTTTTTATTTAATATTTCTGACTTCTCTTCTGTAGGATGTTGGATTATCATTAAATTAACTTATATCCAATATTAAAAATTCATTCGTCCACACTTTTGATTTTTTTGATATATGCATATACCGTGATCGCTCTTGCTACTATGACATCTCAAAAAAAGATTTGCATACTTCTCTGTAATATGGTTGTGATATTTTTTGACTAGGTAGTTAAGGCGATCGTCTAGCAGAATGAGTAAATTTCACAATTTTTTCTCATATCTTCTCTTGCATTTTTTATTACATTTTTGTATGGAAATATCTCATTTTAAAATTAATTCATCAGGTTACATATATTTTAAATATGAATATCTTATTAAAATGTCACAAACTAAATTATATCATTTATTTATAAATTACCAAACCTACGATGTTTTAAAAATGAATAAAATTGCTCGACTTTATGGGCTTTTTATGACGGAACGGCGTGTTGAGTTGTATTTTTTATTCAATAATATTACAAAGTAAACGATTATCTTAAATTTATTACAATTATAGAAAAATCTGTTAGTTTGTTTACATGCAATTTATGTTTTAAAAATCACTGTTTTTTAAATTATTTTTATTTTTTTGTGTGTTTTTTTCAATCCTTTTAAAATAGTTTATAACATTTTTTCTTTAATAAATTAAAGGAATAGATATTATTATTTTAAAATTACTACAAAAAAAATCAAAAAATTATTCTCGATTTCAGATTTTAGCTATTTAATCAAGGCACTGCGTATTGTGTCATAAATACCTTGCGTCTTGATTAAATATCTAAAATCAGGAATATCGACAAAGATTTTGATTTTTTTTTTGTTTTTATTGTAAAATTATAATATCTATTCTTTTGACTATTGAAGTAAAAAAGTTATCAACCATGTAAAAAGAGTTGAAAAAAACCCACAAAAAAAAATAATTTTTAAATAACAGTATTTTTTAAAACATAAATTGCATGTAAACGTACTAACAGATTTTGCTATAATTGTAATAAATTTAAGATAATCGTTTACTTTGTAATATTATTGAATAAAAAATACATCTCAATACGCCGTTCAGTCATAAGGCCCACAAAGTGGAGCAATTTTCTTCATTTTTAAAACATCGAAGGTTTGGTAATTTATTAATCATTTATTTAATTTAGTTTATGACATTTTAATAAGATATTCGTATTTAAAATATATGTAACCTGATGAATAAATTTTAAAATTAGATATGTCCCTACAAAAATGTGATAAAAAACGCAAGAGAAGATATGAGAAAAAATGGTGAAATTTGCTCATTCTGCTAGACGATCGCCTTAATAATTCTTTCAATATTTTTGCACTATTGACTCAAAAATGAAATTTTTCGTCTTGTCTTATTTTGTCACGAGATGATTTCGGATCGCTGAAATATTTTCCAAAAGATATTCTGAACGATTTCTTTGGAGCTGTCCGATTCGCAAAATTAGAGATTGCGCACCGCGCGGTCAGGCGTCAGGCGGGCCGCCGGATGTGCCGGATGGACGGCGCGAGGTGACAATTGCCCACAAAGGCGAGGAAATGGACCTCGAATCCGCTCGCTCCGAGGCGGTTCACTTGGCATTGTGCGCAAACCTTACGGATCCATTGTTTGATTGGCCCAACTTTGTGCATTGTCCCGGGCGGAGGCGTTCGGCTATTATTTATTATCCAATGCATTGAACTGTAGCCAACCTACTAGTGATGGGTCCGCTCTGTACTCACTACTACAATGTAGTACTACATTACATTGAAGTGCACACTTCGCACGTTTTGATGTGTAGTGCACACTACAAACTACAAACACCAAAGTTATTGAAAGTATAAATTTCAAATAGTACACTTCATTTCAAAGCGAACACTACAAAGTACATATACTTCATTCATTTTTTAAGTGAAATTTTTGGGAAGTTGATGTAGATATATGAAGAAATCTATCATTCATTTATCTTAGTTGACCTTTTTTTTTTAGCTCGTCAAATTTTTATTTGGGAAAAAAAGAAAAAAATATTAACTCACTAGTACTACATTACTTCATTACTTCATTTCATTACACTTCACTTCATTAATACTACAATTACTTCATTTCATTACTTCACTTCATTAATACTACAATTACTTCATTGCATTACTTCATTAAATTACTTCACTTCATTAATACTACAATTACTTCATTTCATTACTTCACTTCATTAATACTACAATTACTTCATTACTTCACCTCATTTACTTCACTTCATTTCGTAGTACTACAGTTACTTCACTTCAAGTAGTTTTTACTACAATTGTAGTGTACACTTTGTAGTCTTCAAACTGGTGAACGTGTGTGTGTTGTAGTCTTCATTTTGAAATGTAGTTTTTCCCTTCGCTACAACCTACCCACCAGCTTTATCCCTAAAGGACTGCAGTGAATTTAGTCCGTGTCCTTAAGGACTGCGACCGTGTTTAGGAATTTCCAAAAGAAAAAATATTTTTATACATGTCCGTGGAGGGATAATTATTGATTGTGAAAAATTATACAAGTATTAGAGAGATGAAACTAAAAAGCTAAAAATAAAATGAAATACATATAATGGTCATAAAAGGAATAAAGAAATGAAATTGATAGTTTTCAGGAATATTCTAATGTATATGTTAAATAATTCGGAAGATTAAAAAGAATATTGCTCAATATTCCACATTAAAAGTTTAGAGGTTTTATTACCAGCTACGAAATATATGTATACTATGTCATGGGAGGGACTCTATATATATATATATATATATCTTTAGCATAGTGCATTCGAATATAATAAAGAAATTGATTTAGAACATTCATACAACAAAAATTTGGTAATGTGTGGATGATCTTACAGTGAAATTGTTGAACGTTGTATTGATTATTTAAGCCAGCCTATACAGGTCATAATCCTTGGGTCACCCTGAAAAGACTTCCTTACACGTTTCCCATATAATTAGCTTCGCCTCTGTGAGACTTCTATAACTTATCTTAATGAAAAAAAGGTTATACATTAATGAGTATTTTTCAATTTAAATTTCAATAATTTTGTCAAAAGCGTTATAATTTTTCAATCTCCGTTGTGTTTATAAAATCGTTACGAATACGTTATATCATTGATTGAATAGTGGTGATTTTGCTTCAGAACCTCTCAATCCAAGAGAGTTGGTTCATGATCTGAGAGGCATCCTCTAATTTCCAAGATATTTCGCTCTCTAAGAGAATGATCACTTAGATTAACTGGTGGTGATTGGAAGGTTGGAAAGAACAGAGATGAAGAGGACGATCCCAACCTATTAGATCAATGATGCTACTGTGTTTCCTGCAAATATATGTGGGGAATAAATATAAAAAGAAGAAGAGAGAGAGGCAGAAAGAAATGAAAAAATATATTACCTGATCACAACCCAGAGGTTACAGTCCCTAAACTGGAGAAGACGAAGTATTGGGTTTTTTTCATTACTCTTTAAATAACTTTATTTGAGGGGTATAGAAAAAAAATCCGCAACTCTGCAATTGAACAAATTGAACGTTCTTCAGGTGACTTTATGGTAGAGTGGAAATTTTAAAATTGATATGTTTGTGAAAAATGCTTTTAAGCCATATAAATATGCTTTCGAGAGATCAATCGTAAAACTGCGTAACGTAAAAATCGTAATATTTTCTAACACGTCATCCTCTTTTTGCGTCAGTTACATAGTGCTGCTTTTGTTCATAAACCCCTCATTTTTATGTCTGCGCTTTCATTTTTATGTGTGTTACATTTTTATGTTTGTATTTCATCATTTTTATATTCTGTTTCAATGTTATTTTTGACCACTTCGCACAGATTTCGGCGTGTACTCAGATGTAAGATTAATAAGGTTTTCTTTTTCTTTTTTTGGTCCAAATACGATAATTATAATTTTTTAATTGCCCAACCTATTTTTAATTTTTTTTTACGTATACACATGTAACCGCTCAGGACCGGTTACGCCAACTTAGTTTTAATAGTTGGTTTAAAGCAAAGATTTTTACTTAAACGAGTTGTTTGATCGGTAGAAAACGCCAAAATATATGCGAAAGATTGCTATAAACCAAATTGATGCTACAGGCTTTTGCTTAGGCCAATTATATCATTTTAAAAAAATCATAATAATTTGAGGGTAAATAAATTGTGACACGATTTATTAAAATTATTAAAAAATAATGTCAACAAATAACCTGCTGCAGCGCTGTGCGCTCCGTGCGTTGGAAATTTATCCCAGCTTGTGGAAACCGTAAATTCCGTGGACCAACACAAACTAAGTGCCCGTGTCAAAATAAAATCGTTTCCATTCACAGAGGCACAAATCGCCTCATAAACAGGTTCATTGTCACCACCGGGACAACAGATCCCCTGTGACACTCGATCAAAAGTTTCCTCAATAGGACGCATCCTGTCGCCTACAAGTCAAAAAGGACAATAATGCAATTATATACCCGTTCCCACATTCCTGCGTCTTTCCATCTCCCTTTCTCTCACACAGCATCTTTACAGATGACTTGATGGGTCTTGATGTAATGTAGAGTTATGTTTTCTGAATTTTTTTGATCACTGTGCGCATAAATATTTTGCGCAATTTTATAATTCATTACTCTTATTTGTGCACTGAAGGAGATATAAGAAACGCATTATCATATAAAACGTCCGGTAGGTGCTCTCTTAATTTATTTCGCTGGCCGCTTAAAATTCGCCGCTTTCGCTAGTATTCGTTTCTAAGGAATCGCTGTTCCGTGTAGAGGTTATGTCGCTCTTTATACAGAGTGTCTGATGGCTAACAGCAAAATCTTCAAAATCTATCTACTAATCAAGTCTTATTTATTCAATTTTGAATAAAAAAAAATCTCTAAGCCTTAGGTGAAATTTTGACAGTTACGTAGATAAGCACCTGAAAATTTGCATTTTTTTCAATATTTCTGACTTATTTTCTGCAAAACAATTCAAGGCTTTTGCTACTAGATATGAGACCCATACAAGGAATGTCATTTCGCGAACATTCGGGTATGATCGACTGACTTCTAAACTTTTCTTGTAATTTGATAAACATTCAGAGTGCTGGAAAATCCTCGATTATGTGTAATTCTTTTTATTTCTACAGCTCGTGACAATATTGTCACAGATGCGTGGCGGTAGGAGACTAAATGAAACACTCACAATCAATTAAACTTTTATTTAATAAACGGAGACAATAGACACAAACTTAACTGGAGCACTATTCTATAATTCGCACTGTTTCACTATCGAAAACGTTCCACTTGTCTTTGGTATACCTACTGAGACACGTCATTTGTATCAGGTTTACACTAAAAAATTCTGCACGTAGATATAGGTCGTTCCATTTAAGAAAGACAATCGAATTAGTATATGTAAGCCGTGCGTACAACGCAGATTATTGCGTTGGGTTGGCGTTTACGGGTATAAACACCAACACAACGAAACAATGTGCCATCAACAACAGTATTGGTGGCTATGGCAATATGATGCTATAGCCAAATATATTCAGTGCTGTCTTCTCCAAGCAACAACATTGCTGGCGGCTTCCTGAAGCGCATCATTCATTGCAAACTGAAATAAATCTTTCCATCTAGTCTTCCGATCTTAGATCTTTCGCGGAGCGGGTTTTCTCGATTCCATTTTATACCACAAGTCTCTACATTGCATCTTTAGTAGGTATTGAGATTTTTTTTTGCAGGCAATACAATTATTGCGGTTGAAATGACTTATTTAATGAGCTGCATTCACATCACTTCAAAACACTACAAAATAAAATATTAAAAGTTGTAAGTTTTAAAAGCTCTCTTATGCTCCATCTAGTCATGAAGGATAATATTTCTACTGCTGCTTGAATGTTTGTATTTGGTTCCACACATGGTTGGATTCGCCATACAGAACTTGCATGTCTAGCGAAACCTATTATAATGCTACTCCATTCCTAAAAAGAACATAATATTACGATTAGCGATTCGTAATGAAGTCCCGTAATTTACTACCAATTATGGCAATCTAAATTTGCGTATCATTTTGATACCGCACGGTGATTCACGCTACGAAAATCGTCCCGAAAGGGAAAGGATATATCATTATTTAGTACTCAAACCTATTATTATTCCTATTATTCAATTCAATTTATTTATTTATATAACATTTACATTACAAAAATAAATTTAATTCGTAAATGTTATAAATAAGTTAAAAATGTATAAACAACAAAAACAAATATTAAATTTATAATATCAAAGGTGAAGAAGAATTCTGCTTCGGAAAACCATCTCAGGCACATGGAACAGATCAATGTCCAGAGTGATAGCGGCAGCTCTTCCAAAAGGCATAACCATTGGCAAGTTGGTCTTGTATATTGGAATGTGAAACGATATATGCTGACGCTGTCTAAGGTAATTATCAGGAACATACAAACCAATGCTCTGCATAATTTCGGGATTATCGATCATACCGCGCAACAATCGATAAAATGCGTAATCAAATACATGCATACCTTGAATACCTTGAATAAACTCGGTTTTGGTAAAGCCAAGGATAATGCCCGTACTCTCTCATATAGAGATATCTTAGAAACTTCGCACTGGAATGGATATTTCATTAGGTATTAGTATTTCTTGTTTAATAAACTTATTTACAGTTACATGCGATTTCAAAATATCGTCATCATAACGTGGCTACGTTCCGTTGAGGGGTTTTCGCAACTACCATATAAGAGTACTTTGGAGGAAGCATTATTTGGACATATCCGGCCCAGCGTAATCGATAGAGCATTTAAAAAAATATTAAACAACAATTTTAATTCACAAAATGTCTCTCATTTTCTCTTATTTCTTGATTGACGCACGGGTCTTGTTTAAAGCGATGGTAGGGAGCTCCGGTCATGTCTTGGACTTGGTGTATCTATTTATTGGAGATCGACTCAATCGCTCTCCATTCTAACGCATTCCCACCTATTTATCCAGACTGTCTCGCTTTTTTCTAGTAATATGCCTATTGAATGGGTTATCATATACTGATTGCCATGAACTTCTGACCAAATACAATTGAACGCATATTTTCGCCGGACATAACATACGTCACTTTTTTATTGCAATGGCTGCAAAACGAACGCGTCTAAGAATGCTCCAATCGACAGGAGAATAACTTAAAATACTAAAACATATTTTTAGTGTTTACAGCGTTTACTTTGTGGTTGGATATAATTCCCTACAATACAATTGCATATTTAATGATTTTTAGAATATTAAATTCATTAAGTAAATTCAAAAGTCTTTCATCTTAACATTATATAGCCTACGTCCACTCTAAAAGTTCATTCTAAATATTGGTGAAAGAATTTTTGAAATCGGATGAGTAGTTTCGGAGATTACTTACATTCAAACTTACAAACTTTACCTCTTTATATATTAGTATAGGTATGTATAGGTCATAGTAATAAGTACAATATTTAAGTCTACAACTCATCCTGAAGAACAGAAAATTGTTTTTGAAACTTATAGAATTTGTATTAATAAAGCGGTCTACTTACTTACTATTGTGCCTTTTCCACGGGGGTAGGCAGAGAGAATAGAGTGCCACACTCTCTCTTCTGTTCTGACACACAACTCTCGCCTCATCTACATTAATCCATCTTCGCATACAAGCTTGACGATTGTTGAGACTCCTAACAGGACCATCCTTCAGTGTCTGATTAACCCGGTCATGTCACGTTTTCCGCGGTTTTGCGATGCAAAAAAAAGATAAAAAAAGTTCTAAACGATGTTATTTGACTTTAATTCAAAGTATATTTGATTTATTTGCGTTAATTTTACTAAGGAAAACAGCATTCCTCAGGGTCTAGCATCAATGCTTTCTGTAATACATTTTATTAGAAGCCCATGTTTAAATTTGTATTGTGAGTGGTGTTAAATATAAAATTATTTTTAGATCCTGTACTCCAGCCCCAGAAACGGAAGCGCGTTTCAACCCTTCCGTAAAATCACGACCATATGTGGAAGTAAATAAAGTAATCAAAACATTTTTTAATTTCGAACACGTGCCCAGCATCCGCTTGACAAGGCACCATGGATGTAGAATATGTTACCTTTAACATTTTGAAGCATATTTTAACAATTAGGGCATTTTTAAAGATGATTAATAATCATTTTCCCGCCAAAAAAATATGCCCTTAAATAAGTGAAAAACAGCGGCAAAAGTCTTTATACAGGATTTTATACTTTATACCTTACAGGTAGATTTCTACCTAAATTATGAGTCGAAAATGTTCAGGCAATCATATGTCCTAGTATCAATAATGGAGATATTATTGCCTGCCCAACATAACTTGGCGTGCGGCAGGATTGGAACTAAAACCCGCCCCACCCGCACCCGGCGGCAACCCCTCGCCCTGTAATTCAGTACAATTTTGTATTTGCTCGGGAGCTGTGACATCTTGATTACCAATGTACACTGAATTTTTATGTCCAAAACAACCAAAACAGTCCGGGGTGGTGCAAGAACAGTTGCCAATGAAGTATTAAAGTTTTGCGAAGCTGAAAAAGCGAAAAATGGATCGATATTACCGTCTGACAGTTGACAGATGGAGCGGCCGCCGCGGAGCGCGGTGTTACCCGACCAAATTTATATTGAAGACCCTGACACTGGTCACCGGACATTCAGTACATTATGCATTGTGTAATAAATTTACAACCTGGAAACTTCTGTTTCGCGACAGGGGCGACCTCCCTCGCACGCCAAGTTATCGTGGTGGCACTCTAGCTTCAAAGCTTGCATTATTTATGTTTCTGACTTATTTTTTGTTAATCGTTGGATTTTCATTGGTGTAATTTATACGAATATTGCACCCGGAGTGTTAACACGCATGCATCGCCTTGGAAACAAATTCTCGGAATCTTAGGCCTCGGGTACGATACGAGCGGCGAGCGGCAGAGCGTCAGAGCGTCAATGCGCCCGAGTAGTGAGGGAAGACGGCCACGATATGACTAAGCTCAGTACTGTGCCGTTAATGTGACCCTTACTACTCTGAAGCATTGACGCTGTGCCGCTCGCCGCTCGTATCGTACCCGAGGCCTTAGACATTTTTCGTTGCAGGAGCGTACCCGAATTAAAGAATTACTTAGGCTTAGAATATACCAATAGAATAAATTTTTAATTATGTTTTGCTCCCCATGAATTATACATAGTTATGTATTAATTCCTAATTATTGTTACAATAATAACGTTTTACAAAGTATAAGTCAAAAATATTGAAAAAAAATGCAAACTTTGATGTTGCATATTCCATGATTAGGTCATGATAGCCTGAACATTTTCGACTTATAATCAAGACAAGAATATAGTCCTGCGAGGTTATTAATCTTTTCCAAATAACCCTGTATAATGAAACGAATAGATGTTATTTTATGGAGTTTTGCAAACTCGGAAACAGAAAATGTCAAAAAAATATATTAATAAAAAAATAAAAATTATTCGATATATTTGTCAATGTTTTTATGACATAAATGCGAAGGGTAATTATGATATTAATTAAATAAATTATGAAGATTCGTATGCTTTTTCTTCTATTAATAAAGCTCGGAGATGAAGAAAGCTCCGTTATTTGACGAGCACCGAAGCACTCATACTATGTATATCCAAGTCCCGAACCATGTGGTCAAAAGCATTAAAATGAGAAAGAAAAATATCCATTATCCACTGCTCGAATTCATAATGAACCAAACAAATTAAAAAAACAATATGTTCCGTATCCGTCGTGCGCGTGTGGGGATCTCCCGACGCCGTCCGCCCCTATCGAGCGTCGAACGAACCAAACACCTCGCTCATAACGTTCGAATATAAATTTTTAAATGAACTCATAAATAGTTCACGACACTTTCAGTTCAGGAAAGGAGTGTACTTGTTACTTGAGAATATTGCTTCTCCTGAAGAAGGGAGCATCGCTCCCGAAACATGTAGGTTTTTTCTAATAAAAATTTCATTTATAGAATGGTGCCACAAAATGAATTTGAATAAAAAAAGTAACCCATAAAAACCAAGTTTTTACAATACTCCCTTTCTCATTTTCAAGTTTCCTGTCTACCATATGCGTCGGAATCTCCATACAACTTACTGAGTTGCATGAAAAAACCATTAAAAATTTGAAAAATACAAAATTATGCTATAATTATTATTTTTTTAACGAAAATTTGATAGATCTTCTTGATCGTCGCCCCGAGTCTACTTGCAAAGTTTCAGCTGGATTGGATCACGGGAAAAGGGTCAAAAATCGATCCAAAGTTTTTTCGTCAGACAAGCAGACGCCACGAGTTAAAAGAAAGGAAGTAATTAGAAAAAACTGTTTTTTAAATGCTTTTATTTAACTCTCTTTGTTTGTTGTTTGTCGTGTTGGAATCTTTGATTGAATTTTCACCAACTTCCCGACTAGCCGCAGCTCGAAAACTTTCAATATTTACGTTAAGTGGATGATTTACAATAATTTATATAATCAAATCATTTTCGACATGATTTGGCCGTTATTTCGATTAAAATAAATAATCACGTCACGCACTAGTGTCGCAGAAACAACTGAAGAACATGCAGTTCGAAAATTTGTTTTAAACTTTAAAACAACGTGTTTAATATTTGGCTACTCCAAGGGTGATGTTAAAAAATCGATTACAAATATTTGCAAAGAGAGCGTATAAAAGCATGTCTTCAAAATTTTGTTGATTTATTTATTAATAATACAACAATAAGGGTACATAGATTACTTTAAATAGAAATAGACCGCTTTTTATTATACAACACGAGTAATGTAGATGTTTCATGATGTTGATAATACCATATTTAAGTTAATGGATTAAAATATAGATCAAAACTATAAATAATAAACCAATGAAAACATTTTTTAAATCTGTCAATAAATAACAGACAAAAAGGGTATTATATTTAGGCCCGAATACAGATACAATACTTAGGCCTGAATAGTCACTACTTAATGATTTAAAGGTTAAAGTACTTAGCCTTAAAAGCGAAAATTGCGGTACAAATTACACTTTTATAGCGTACCTTAACCTATAAATCATCTAAGTATTGACTCTGTATTCGGGCCTTGGTGTATTTTAGCGCGGTATGATTGACTTCTAACTCGCCTGTGACGTCACGCGTCCGCACAGTCGAGCGCCGGAGCATGAGCCGCGATGCACACCGGGTACGAGAGATGACGTCACGCGACTTCACCGGACGGAACAAAAATTATTCACGCCAAACGCAAATTTAAAATTCTATAACTTCGTTAGTTTTTGAGATATCTTAATTTTACTTTCAGACTTTTGTTCAATTTTACTCAAATATTCATATCGATTCTTTGAAAAAATAGGAAAATTTTCTATTATGTAATTTATGAGAAATGGAAACCAATTCATAATGACTAAATGTAAAAAAAACCAAATGCAGCATCACTATATTTATAAAGCCATTAATTACTATAATAACTTACCTATCGAGATACGACGCATCAGTAACCTCTCAGAGCAAATAAAAAATAAAAAAAATTCTTAAAATCAAACTTAAATTCATAAATCATTTAAACCTATAGCTTTTTTCCAAAATAAATTCTATACTTTCATTATCAATTTACCTTTTTACTGTATTAATAAATAACTTGTATGCACTATATACCTATATATTATAACAAGGAATAAGAACTGTGGCTCCCTCATCAGACTCAAGAGCTTCTCTTCACTGATGAGGTCTACATGACTACTAAGTATTTAAAAAAATATTTAATCTGATATGTTATATATAAGAACTGTATTTGTACCATTAATTAAATAAATAAAATAAAAAAATTAAAAAAATTAAATAGGGTGCGATCTATCGCAAGACACGAGCCGTCCGCCCTTTCATCTAGCGGTTGGGGACCCCCATCAAGCGATGTAATAAAAGTGATCTCCACATCCTTTTTCAACTTTAACCCTTCGCTTCTGTGTGGCCCCAGGACTAACGAGTACACGTGTAGGTACCTACGGAAGCGTGTTAGGTAGGTGCGCACAGCACGCACACAGCTTCCGTATTTATACCGATTGAAATCTTTACTGACAGGCCCGGACAAAGCAAACCCAGCATCCCGGGCAAAATGTGGTTCGGCATCATATTGTATAAGTTATTATATGACGTCTACCTCTTTCAGGTAAATATAATATTCGTTCTTCGGTCCTGTCGTTGGGAGAGGGAAATCATATGAAATTAGTAAAAACTACAATTAAAATAATTGATATAATAACCGAGAAAAATTAACGTAAGAAATAAAATAATAAGAACTATAAAATGCCAAAATCAGTGTACAATGATAATTTATATTGTAGGGTGTAACAGACTTAGTCCACAATACTTTACAGATAGATTACAACCGTAATTATTGGTTGACAATTTTCAAGCAACAGTGTTCTCACGTCAATAGCTTTAGAGATAAGCGACTTCTAAATTTATTTTTTTAAAAAATACAAGTCAAATAAAATGATTAAAACCTTGCAGAAATTTCAACCAATTGTTCGCAAGGTTTTAATAGTTTAATTTAACTTGCATTGAAGCAAATGAATTTTTAATATTCGATATAAGTTATTTTAATGATGGTCCATTGTTGTATAGAAAATGAATCAAATTTTTTGAAAAATAAATGAAAACTTTAATGTCGCTTGTATCCATAACTATTGTTGCTTGAATATTTTCGACTCATGATTTATGTAGGAATATATCTGTAAAATATTGAGGACTAGCTCTGTTACACCCTAATGAATAAATAGTACATCCAATGACCCTGAAGGATAAATAGAAAATAAGAGTATCAGTAAGTTTATAGGACATATACAAGATTTGACACACTATATTAAATCTCGTAGTTGGTTTGATAATATTATACTACAATAGACAAATTTCTATATTCGCTATCAATCAATATTGTCAACATTGGCAAATAAATCTTAGAGATTACTTTATTCCTGACCACTTCACTGCGGGGAAGCTGCATGCATATACACGATTAAGGAGGTACCGAGTACATCAGCACCTAAACACGAAAGGCCGTCGCTCTCGGTACAACTGTCGAAATCAGAACGCTGAATTCGGGAAAGAATGACAATGGAAGCGAGGGCAACGAACGAGTACAAAGGCAATGTATAGCAGAGGGCATGGACTATCGGAGTGACGAAACGCACCTTGCTGATCTAGGCTAAATACCCACACGCGCGGCCGAGTAAAGAGGAAATCATAACACCCCCGATTCCTTTGTTCTGGATCACTATATAAGCACACGCCCGCAGAACAAATCATCTCACTCCAGCGGGGCTTCTCGGATACAGCGGAAGCCCTCGCCATCATACCTTCGAACTTCGCGCCTTTCAATTGTAACCTTTGTACACTACTGTATTCTTCATAACTTGTGTTTTGTAATCAAATAAATTCTGTCAAATCATCGCGACTTTTACATCATCAACCGCAGCAGAGATCTCCGACTTTACAAACGGAGTAGTGACCTTTGAGTTCAACTCTATCCAAAACCGGAGGGCTCATCCACCTCCAAATATCTACTCAAAGATATATTCCTTACTAAGTAGTTACATACTACAAAACCGATTATTTTTCATGTATGTATTTTACTATAAAATAATAGATTAATTCAATGGTACATAGGCGAATAACACAAATCGGCTGACATATTTAAATTTTCAAAGAAATATTAATTATCCATTATGACTTTCTCCAGCACGCCTACAGAAAATCACTCGAACCACATCAAAGAATTATCTCTGATTAAAATATACTCAATCCGGCGACGTAAGCCTACACAAAATTTTGTTTCGACGATTCATACTCACTTTCCATTTACCGGTCCAATTATAAAATACATTACACTGTCTAGAATATGCCGTAACTTGACATTGTTATGAAGATGTCGACATTTTCTCACCGAGAATCATTTATGTAAATCTTTAAAATATCTCTTTAACATCTCTTATTCAAATTTATTACATCTTCATTAAAAAAACTGCCGCTACATTCGATTTGAATAAGACACATTAAGTTAATTCTTAATTTTGTAGTAACTAAAGATCTCTTCTGTGTATGATCTACCCAAGGGCGGATCCAGCTTTAGCGCCAGGGGAGGGTCACATAGTCGTGGTCAAGGCACAAGAAGTTATAATTTAATTTTGATAATAATAGATACTTACAAGTAAAACGTAGGTTTTTTATTAATAAATGTAAGTACCTACTGTACTTAAAAATACCTACCTATATTTAAATAACAAAATCAATTTCTCTTTTACGTCTTCTCCCGAAACGCGTTATTACTTCATCTACTCCTAATGGGTACGTTTTTATACACGTGGAGAAGTGGCAGTCCGGTTACCAACGTTCTTCAACCATTGAAGCTCTTAGCCACGATTTGATTCTTCGCATCGTAGAGAACGATCTTTCCGCTGTCGCTACACTAACAGATAGTGTAGCCATAATACATAAAAAAATTCTTATATTAGGATACATCTCAATATCGCAATTTAAAATAAGGTCGGAAATCGACTGCGGTATGTCCTGACTCCGTTGCCACTTCACCATCCACAGCCGATATTCGTTTACAACGACAGAAACTGGAGTATTATCTAGTAACAATGTATAATCGGTTGCTAGTTGTTTCACAGTTTCAATGTCTTGATTACTGTATTCGCTTTTTGGCATGAAAACGCTTAGTTGAAACAAATTAAGTATTTCAAGAGACAGACGGTCCTGTAGGTCACTTATTATTGAATCCAGAAGAGGGATGTATATATTAGGGTGTCCCGTCCATGAATGAGAAAAAAAAAATTTTGAGCTACACAATCACAAGAGGTATCAAAATTTGCGTAATTTTACACAAATTGCGAAAAATGTAACAAAAAATAGAATTGTTTGTCATCTTGAAGGCTCTACCGAGCTTTGAAGTTTCGTAAATTTTACGTTTTTATAGAGTTAAACCGTTTGCCTAAAATAATAAAAAAAATATGTTTAAAAGGTATTTTAGTATTGAAATTAATGAAACAAAGTACAAGAAAATAAAATAAACAAAATATAAATTATAATCAATGACAAAAAACTAAAAATTTAAACTTATTTTTGTGTCCAAAATTTGTCATTTCTGCTCGAGATTGCATCCTGGTTCTATTAAAGCCATCTCTAGAAGTAATGTCAGTTGCACTTTGTGAGGCGTCTATTATATTCTCTAGGACCCGAAGTGCAACCGTCTAAGGTCAAAAATAAATGACGAAGGGGTAACTCATTGACATGAAGCATACATACACACCATTGTAACGGTCTCTGCAAATATTCCTCTAAATATTGAATCACGCCACCCTTCCAATCGGTTTTAGTTGCAGTTCCGTAACATTCAACGCAAATCACGTCATATTAATTTCAACCTTGACCCTCTACTAAAGTTGTGATCGAAGTAAGAATTCCCTTTGCAGTGCCACGTCTTTCGGTATTGTGTGTCCCAAATAAATTTAGATATAAATAGCCTAGATAGGCTGCGCTAAAATTGAGTAGTGGTCTTCTAAAACCTCTTTGCGGTGGTCTTTTCGTCCATCAAAGTAAATGCTTTTTATAACAACACCTCCAATATCTTTTGAAGCTTCCGGGCTTTAGATACATCTCTGTAGATCTTATTTTTATCAATAATCAGAGTTAAATCTTCGGTAGAAACCAAGCCGACGCCAGTCAAAACCGCAGAAGCAACAGCAGCAGCAGATTGCGTGGATAAACCGTATCTATCACAGATTTTAGCAACTGTCGGCAAAGGCAATGTATTCCAATTTGCCGTTGAAGTCAATGGTGTCTCTGTCGAGGGCGAGTTTGTCGGGGATGACTCTGTTATCGGATACGTTTCTGGAGAAGATTTACGCACTGAATCTTCATCATAATTTGCTGAGACATAATCGGTTTCTTGAGTAAAAAACACGAATTTTTGTTACCCTTATTGACCCTAAAATTTATCTCTGCTGTCGTTTAATTAATCTAGCCGTTTCTTTCTTATCAAAACCGCTTATAACCATTTTCCTATCATTAATTTGATCCAACAAAAACTTCTCTCATTGATGTAAACTTTCTTAGGTTTTAGATACGAACAAGATTCAAATGAAGAGCATTTACAAGCGGAAACGTCAAAAAGTTTCTCAGATGACTAAAAAACATTTCAGTTTATTTTCAAAACTATCTTTTCGTTTGTTTTTGGGGTATCTTTTCAAATTGAGATACTTTTCGAAATTGGATTTCACTAATTAAATAACTCGTTCCTTAGTTGAAATCGAAGTTTTGGTCCAAATATTTTTAATCTCTTCGGAAACAATCACATATATATCTGATTTGGATGGATCTTTTCAATTATACGTGAATTTCAGGTCGTTCTTGACAAATAAAATAAATTTAATGACGTCCCTTATAGTTGGTAGTTGTCAAGTTCTTTGTATGGTCCGAACATAGCGTAAGTAGTCTGACCACGCCTCGAACTTCTTATTTAAAAATCATAAAGTCCGCTTTTACTACTGTAACAATCGCCATGGTACTTTTATGGCATAAAAATTATTTTGGCTACGAAGAAAACACTCGCGAGTCAAGTCAAGAAAATCCTCAATACAAGTTCAAACTTGAGGGTATTTTCAGGTAGAAACCTAACAAATTCGAAGTTGCTGGTAACGTGTTGTTGCATGCAAATCGAAACGTCATGTATGATTTACACCTAAATAGAATAAAAAGTGAATATTTTTTTGTATTTAGTTCAGGAGCCAAATTGAGGATAGCGAAATATCACCATAAAAATGTCAATTTTTCAAAACTTTGTAGATTGGTAGAATCCTAAAGATATAGTTTTATTTTATTTTTAAAATTATTTTGGTAATCTACGCTAAATTATGCAAGTTTTAAGAGGTCTTGTGTTAAGATAAACCAAAAAAATTTATATCGGGACAGCCTAATGTATATGGCTCTGCGGAAATACTCTTCAGCAGATTGAGCAGGTTGGTTATTGGCCCTATGTATTTGTCTTGACACTATTCTGGGATATTTAATTTCTACATCTAGCTGCTCAGCTACTTCTTTAGCCTCTTCAACAAGCTGTCGGTAAATTACGTCCGCATTTTCTCTTTTATTTTGTAGAACACTTATAGTATCATTAATAGCGTCCGCAGCTTTTTTTAAATCAATCGAGTTCGATTGCAGTGTTCTGCTTAAAGATTTCTTAAAGACAGTCTTACCTAAAAAATAAAAAAGTTAGTAAGTGACTGAATGTGAGTATGAGTACTTTAATTAGTGGTCCACCTAGGTCCTGGACCCAGCCCAGGGGTGGGTCATGACCCCCATGACCCCCCCCCCCCCTGGATCCGCGCTTGGATCTACCTAAGACCTTCAATTTTTCGGACACGTCTCTCGCATAAAAGATGATAATAGCCCGGAAAGCTGGTAGTAGAACATGCGTTACCGATTAATATGGCTAAAATCCATTTTACCAAATTACCGGTAAATAATAAAGTACCGGTAATTTCGGTAAAGTATTTTTTTTGTATTTTCATGTTTTATATTATAAAATAATATTCAAGTTTGTGTTTACTGGGGTATTATGCCGTGTTGTTACGACCTTTCGGGCCGACGTTTCGGATCCCATTGCAGGGTCCATCATCAGGGCTGATGTGTTGTCTTGAATGCTGGTGTTGTGGTTAAGTATCGGCTTGCAATACCGTGCCGAAGTCATGATGTGTTTGTATTGTGTTGTATGTATGATTCATCTGTTGTCTGATCACTATCTCTGCGGAGTCTGCGACGAGAATGACTTTGAAGCGCCGGATACCAATATGTTTTTAATTTGAGACCATCATCT
>JADDOH010006822.1:0-20686 GCA_016648135.1 Agrypnia vestita | reverse complement strand
AACTCTTGGTGGGTCTTGACCTCCTCAATCATTTTCCTCCACTCATCTCAGTCTAGTGCCAGCTCTCTTCAGTTTCGAAGCTCTAAGGCAGAGATATCTTTGAGGACGTTGTCACTCCATCTTAATTTTGGCCTTCCTTAGATCCTTCGCCCTATTCGCCTTGAGTTCAGCAGGGACTTTGGAGCTTGATACTCGGACATTCTCTCCACATGATCCAGCCACCGAAGTTTTCCCAGTTTTATAAATTTTGTGACGTTTGGCTCCTTAAATAGAGTATAGAGCTCATAATTGTATCGTCTGCGCCAAAGTCCATTTTCTAGAACCGGTCCGAAGATGCGCCTCAAAATTTTCCTTTCAAAAACGTCCAGTGCTCGCTCATTCCTCTTAGTTGGTACGCACGTCTTAGCTGTATACGTGAGCACTGGCGTTTTGTACACTAATGTCTTGGTGTATCTGGACAGCAGCCTGGATTTTATCTGCTTTTGTAGGCGGAAAAAACGTTTGCGCACATACCTCATTAATATTTTCACTACTTTTTTTGTTTATGTCGTAAAAATAGGACCATCATTTTATTATTTTACCCTTCAGAAAGATGAAATGAGCTTCGTTGATGACACTCAGCCATTATGGTACAAATAAGCAAATTGAGTTGTGCATTAAGTCTTGCGATGATAAAATTCTAAAATTTTCACTCCAAGTAAGCACTTTCCATCCAAATTTGTCGGTAAGACTATTTTGGAATAATAGATAAGATCCAGAAGGTAATTTTGAACACGTTATGGGTCATTACGAAAATATCACGATATGATGGGTGAAGATATCAGCAATTGAACTGGCTGAAAACCTCTGGTATAATCAGAACTTGAAATGTTAGGAACGTTACAGATTTTTTTAAAACGCTATCTCGAGAAAAGTTATTCCTCCATCAAAAATGAAAGAGGTTTTTTAAGTGGTTTTGTAAGGTTAGAAAATTTAAAATTCATTATAAAATAAATATTCAAATTAATAATTTTAAAAAACTTTTCACACAAATTAATATTATTTTACGTTGAGAATTTAATTAGAATTTTTTTGCAGTGTTAAATTATTAAAAATATTCTTAATTAGATAACATGTTAAATTACTGGGTAGGCAAAGAAAATAGAAAGCCATATTGTTCTAATGTACCATTTGTGCTTCGTTCAAATTCATACGTCTTCTTTTGCACGCCAGCAAATTAATGTTGAAGCTCCTATTTTTAAAGCAGAATAAGAGAGAATCTTAACATAAAAACTTTGCAATTAGTATATAACTAGCAATAACCCGTCAAAAATAATGGTACTTTTATACGTTGGTTCCTAAAGAATAAGTATAGATGTAAACTTGTGAAAAATCACGGGATATTATAATTGCAGGATTTTTAAGAAAAAAATGTGGAATTTTTTTTTTTTTTCGATTTTTTTTTTAAATTTCAAAAAATACGGACAGACGGACAGAGAGACAACGAAATTATTATAATTGTGATAGCATTGTTACTCCACATATCAATTACTATTTAAAAATAGTACTTTTTTTTGGAAAATGTAACTTCTTTTATAAAAACTTTTTTTCTTTATTCTTTTTTTTATAATTTTTGTATAAACTTATAAAAAATCAAAAATATTTATTTTTAGGAACCGACATGTAAGAATACTCTCATTTTTGACGGGTCTGTAATCTTATCTGTATTTTATGTTTACACAAAATATTTACATACATTTATATAAAACTGAAGGCGCAAAAGAAGAAAAAATTCCCAAGATAATATATTATATGGTCAATCTTGGCCATATCTTGGCCTTTGAGATAAAAAACATCCAGACAACAAAAATTCGGAGAATTCGTCCTACGAACAAAAAAATTTGTCGAAAGTGCTCACTATTGTCTACTTGACATTCCATTTTGAAGGTCTGTAATTAAATAAAATAATAAATATGACGTTAAAGCGAACACAATATCTTAGAGAGCAGAAAATTTTCTTTAGAATTTGTTTAAATTTTATAAATTAAATTTAAAAATTAAAAAAACATTTATTAAAATAAAAATGTTAAATCTAGTTTGTAAAAAATATTTAATTAGATATTAAATATGGTGAAATCTTCCGTACTTTATTAGCTACTCGAGAAACGCGGCATAGGCGAATTTTTCACCCGAAATATAATGCTACCCAATCCTCGCTGTGAGGTTGGCGAGGATGTAGCCACCTTTCTAATTAGGATGAGATGGATTAGACTTCGTGATACAAAGTATGCGCGCGCCAAATCTAGTTACACGCGAGTCAAATTTCGGGAAATTAACGTCTCCATTCTCGAGGAATGGAAATTCTAATTTAGCATCCAAAGAAAATGAACTAATTCAATTCTGGATTGGGTTAGAGGCAAGTTACAAGAAGGCTTTGCTTAAATGTGAAACTAGTTTGACCATTATTCGTGCCTGAGAAGGGCTAATACACGTGTGCTCAATATATCCCTGTCGACTTTACGGAGGTTTCTTTTTAAATTTCGCGGATTTTTCCAAGAAAAGGCAATTGTCCCATTTTTTCCATTTTCGATTCAAAGAATATGTTAAAAGTAGGTGTATTTAAATATTTTTCTAGAAAAATGTATTGATTTTTGTTCAAAATATGTTTACCTAGGAAGATTTTCTATTTTTATATATGTTATTATATAGTTAATGTTCATAATAACATATTTATTATTAACAATTTACAAGGACGTATTATTATTATTATTATTTTTTAAAATTATTATTATAATATTATCACAATTTCATGTATTGTACTGGGGCAGTTATAATTCTCAATTTAAAATTATTCTGACTTTAGGTAAAATTATAATATAAAGAAATGAGTTATAACACAAAACAAAATTATATAAGAGATTGATTAAAAAGAAAGAATACATAAAGACGTAGATAAAAAAACAGTTAAAAAGATAGAAAGATAAAAATAATAATATAAAAGATTGAATAAGTTACGAGAAAAGTAAAAAGGGCCGACCTCAAATAAAATGGGAAGCAAGTGAAGAGGAAGAAGATGAAGATTACGTAACAAGATAAAGAGGTAGATAAAATTACTAGATAAATAGAAATAATAGTATAAAAGATTGATTAAGTAACAAAAATAAAGAGGTAGATAAAATAACTAGGTAGATAAATAGATTAGTAGATAAAAAATTATAATATAAAAGGTTGATTAAGTAACAGGAATAAAGAGGTAAGAAGAAAAAATGATTTTTTTTTAATATTTTTTCTTACACACATTAATTTTCTTACACACATCAATATTCTTAGAATATTATCGTAAGACTAAGCTAAGCCTTTTTTCTATGAAAATAAGATAAACTTGCTGGAATGGGGCTTGAACCATCGACCACTGGATCTCTGGGTGAAAATCGTAACCACTAAACCAACGCGCTATTTGAGCGACTTTCCTCGGATATCTTCAGACTAATAATTAACTGTAACACGTGCGCTGTGGTGTATGCATTAGCGAAGGGAAAAAGTTCATTTCAAAATGAAGACTACAACACACACACGTTCACCAGTTTGAAGACTACAAAGTGTACACTACAATTGTAGTAAAAACTACTTGAAGTGAAGCAATTGTAGTACTACGAAATGAAGTGAAGTAATGAAGTAATTGTAGTATTAACGAAGTGAAGTAATGAAATGAAGTAATTGTAGTATTAATGAAGTGAAGTAATGAAATGAAGTAATTGTAATAATAATGAAGTAAAGTAATGAAATGAAGTAATAGTGAAGTAAATTTTTAAATGAAGTGAAGCAATGAAATGAAGTATTTTTTTCCCAAATAAAAATTTGGCGAGCTAAAAAAAAAGGTCGCCAGACAGATTTCTTCGTTCGATTCCAAAAATTTTTCAAACCATGGGGGGGGGGTTGTTACAGATTCCAGAAATTTCTTCATATATCTACATCAACTTTCCAAAAATTTCACGTAAAAAATACACTATTTAATATGTGTTTCTCATACTTTCGATAACTTTGAAGTGTATGTACTTTGTAGTGTTCGCTTTGAAATGAAGTGTACTATTTGAAGTTTATACTTTCAATAACTTTGGTGTTTGTAGTTTGTAGTGTGCACTACACATCAAAATGTGCGAAGTGTGCACTTCAAAGTAGTGTAGTACTATATTGTAGTAGTTAGTACAGAGCGGACCCATCACTAGTATGCATACATGAGTACGTATACATTTAATCTCAGTATTGTGCAGCTACTTATAAGACAATTTGAAACAATAGTTTAATGGGGTGATATCAAGATGCTGGAGGTTTTGGGGTCGATACTCCATACCTCAGTAATATTTTGATTTGAAAGTTAAAAGAGAAAGTGTATAAAAATTAAAATAAAAATATTTTTTCTGGATAAAAATCCAGCAATGTTTTACATATAAGCTTCTATCAGTTTATGGTTTCATGACATGTTAGTATAAAGATTCAAGTGAAAGAAAGTTAGTAAATACACTGATAATTCGGTGGTCCCGCCATACACCAGCAAGTATTTGCCTGTTTTTATAACCATTATCAATTATTATAAACGTTATGGGGCATAAACGCGCAAGGACTAGCTTTTTGAAAAACAGTTTGAAAAATAAATCAATCCACATGAAGGCGTCGCATTATGTTGGAGTGGGAAAGACGTCACCTGCGGTTGTCTTTTTGGTATAAAAATTATTAAATCCATGTCCTGAACAAACCTAGAAATCACAATAGCCTTTCAAAAAACGTTTCAATGAAAAAATTCACACTCATGCGTCTGGATGCGGCAAATGCACGTGCATTCGTCATATACTTTTCTCTCAAAAAGGAACATTTCTAATATTCCCTCTTTATACAAATGTACGCGCGTACATTTAAGCATTATAGCGCACTTAAAAAAATAAAGCGTGTACATAATTTACATACAACAAGATACTTCTTTGTGTGCCTTCCTCTGCCACCTTGCAGAAGGCTGAGAAATTAGTCATGTATTTGGTTACCGACATTTCGGACATCAAACCACTTTCTAAGGTGACAAAGCCACGATTACATCTTTTCACATGTAATATAAAAGTTAGAGACAAAATTGCTTATGAAATATTTCTTCCCCATAGTTCGAAATATTTATAGAAAAGGCAGAAATTTGATTTCTACAGAAATTTGAGCGATTGAAATCCAAACTATAGCTAGAGCGCATTTAAAAGAATGTGCGCATAAAATATGTGTTTTGTTACGATGCAAAAAATGAACACAAACGAAGTTTTTCTAGTAAGTAAGTAACCTTTTTTAAACTAAAAAAATATGTATTTATTTGGAATATCATATTGAAGCTTGTAATACGGGCTTGCCAGGCAACTTTCCTCCGCTTTATTCTTACCGGACAAAGCTAGGAAATGGTCTTTAGTGTGTGGTCGACCTACAGTGATAAAATTTTTAAATCTTTTGTCAAATCGTTTGCCGTTGTAGAATTTTAATAAAATTAACCATTGAAACCAAAGTGATATGTTTCGTGTTAATATATCTGTGGGCAAAATGAACAACTGAATGAGTCAATAAATGCAGGTTTTCAGGAGAGGCAAAACAAAATATAGGAATTTCATTTATTTGCGAAATATCTCTGATTGCCTTTGTCATTTTTATCTTATTTAGCGCCAAGAGTTTTGATTTTTTTTTTCACAGAAACGTTGAACCAAGTTGACAAATGTCGTTGTTTCTTGCCAAATTTTTCATTTGTCTTTTATCAAAAAATTGAAAAATAGTCGTATTTGGTTTTATTTTCTGACTCATCTAATTTTTCCTTGCTAGATATGTATCTAAAGAATAACGCACACTTAACACAAAACTCGATTTGATTGACTTATTCGGCTGTTTATTTAGTCTGCAGATATCAAACATTATAATTTCGTTGTCTGTCTGTCCGTAACATCTTGTAATGTCCGTAATTGACACGGTTGGAAGTAGGGTGCGAACTGGGCGCCCTATGCACGTCCATACCGCACAACGAGCTTCAAAAATATACTATAAATATATACTAGCGCTTAGCAAAGACGCGACCATATTCCAGTTGCGGTTCCAAACAGTATTCGTTACTTGCATCATACATAGATAATTCTTTTTGGTTACAGACCATATTGTAGTACCTTTATCGTTGCAAAAAATTGAAGAAATATGGTCAAGGGCTTCCACCCCTACTGCCAAACATATGTTGCTGAAGGATTTTCGCACTATTTGAAATATTATTATAATAACGATAGAAATATAATTTTTATCAACATTTTCTTATAATTGTTAACTAGTAATTGTTACTAATATAATTTTAATTTGTTATTTATACACAAATTTTTAGACTTTTTTTAATATTAAATTTTAGTCGCACACTATCCAATCCTCTTTAAAGTTATGAATGAATTTATGCAATCTCAACCAACACTGTTTCTGCAAACAGAAAGTTTTCGAGTAATGTGGCTTGGATACGTCTTGCAAATACGAGAAGAATGAGTACCACAATATATTTATATTTATTTATTGCAATCTTTGGAGAAAGATGGAGAAAGGACCGGTGATCGCCCCAGACAAAGCTGAGATAAACAGCAAAAAGTTTTGTATCATAACAAATTCTTTCTTGATTGGATAACTAGTACATAAACGACGTAATAACGGATAAGATAGGAGAACCATGTTGACTACATGAACAACTGATGCTTATAGGGTAGGGGATGATGACAATGATGGTGATGATGATGATGAAATTGTTACGATTCACAAAATGAGATTCTAAAAACGGGGAGAATTGCACATAATCGAAAGTCCCCAAACGGTCTAGAATAGTCTGGAAGAAACTCATATACACCGAAATACATAAAAAATTTCCAAAACTCGAGCGGTTATAAATTACGCAGAAAACGCTCATGGACAATAGTTTGGTTTTTGACAGCGAGAAACCGCAGAAACAGCGACAATATGATTCTGATGAACATGGAAAACCAGCGAATATAAAGTCCACAGACGGGTGAATACTCTAGCAGATGAATATAAAGTGTTCTACAGACCAGTGACATGTGAAAATAGTTTGAATTAAATAACAGGGCTCCAGGTAAATTTGTGTCCCGTGACTGGGGAAAAACTATAATTTATTTCAAGCGTTTTTCTCACTGCCGCGATTTCGTGACAATAGTAACGTTACTTAACGCGGCTTGCGGTAGGAGGACTGGTAGAAATAGTCACGTAAGAAAAAAGCATTATACCCTATCCATGCGACTTAATCTCTCTTTCTTTCTCTCTTTCTATTGTAGGTATACTAAGTGTGTATGTGCGTGCGAGTATCGAGATTCGATTAGATGAGCATCGTGCGCGACATGTTGTATAACCTCAATACTGAACGCGTGGAAATTTTGTTAAAATTTATTTGTTATTTATTTTTGTTTTAAACCATACGTGAGTTACATAGTCTCATTATTGAAATTTTGCAATGAAGATTCGAGAAATGGAAACCGCAACAAGTATGTGTAATGTAAATTTAGAAAAGTAAGTTAATAAAATTGTATATTTTGATACAAGTATTTTTTACTGTTTATATATGTGCTTCGAATATTTACTATTTATGAACATTACAGAGACACAATATGCTCAGCGTCAAAAGAGTATCGAAAGAGAAAGAAATCGAAAAACAACTTCGTCGCACCGTTTCCTTACGTAACAAAAATATACAAATATAAAGAATCTAGATCTCCGTATCGAATTATTTTTATAAAAATAAATGTTTTATTCTGTTATATTGCAATTCCAGAAATAAATAATAATCATCAAAATATTTTAATAACTGAAGAAATTCACCGTCCTAATGTGTCTCCCCTTAAAACTTGCGAACTCCAACAGTATAATTAGTTACTGCGAAATGTTTCGGTTAACCTCGCGTCAGAATAACCTGTATGGTTAATTGACCCGAGCGACTAAATTTTGTTGTAAAGACAAACAATATCAAAGTTACTACTGCTCGTAGTTAACTTTTTGAGTACATATTACCGGGCGTGATTATCAATCCCTCATAAAACTTGTGTTGCAAAAATGCTTTATTTATTAACAATACTGCAAAGTAAAATACGTAGACTTATATAAAAATGAAATCGTTAAAAAAAATCAAAGTGATGCTAGAAAGTTTCCAAATAATCACATTAAGACAAATAATTCAATTTTATGTACTTATATTTATATATAAAATTGTTAATAGACACAATACTTTTAAATTCTTAAAAAAATACAAACTCAACACAAACACGAACACCGCTCAAGAAAAAAATATATTAGATTATTATTTTATAGAAAGAAAACAAGATCGTAGTATTTAAATCTTGAAGAATGAGATAAAATTGCATATTAAATTACAATACTTTTTAAGAGGAAGCTAAAAAAGTATGTAATTATTGTATATATAATTCTGTTAATATTGAGAAATACAAATTCTTGTATTACTTATCTCGAGTTAACATTGCCTATAATTGTGTGTCTATCTCTTTTATACTAAATAACATTGTAGGTATTGCTCCTATATATATTTATGTATTGGATAAAATAGTTAAGTATTTATCTGACGCAAAGAAAAAAATATTTTCTCGTAGAATTTGACGTGAATTTGTTAATAAATTGTAGTAGATGAGGGATGCGTGGAGAAGAATGCGTAGTGCGCAGAGCTCAGGGCGCAGTGAAATCTTATTTTTTCGCAATGGAGTGTATTATGTAATATTTAAAGCTTAAACGGGAAAAGATAACGAATTATTTTCTGAGGGAGCCCACATGGAATAGTTTTGGAAGGGACTTTTTAACTTCCGACGTTTCGAATAAACATCATTACTAATTCTCAAAGGCCTGACGAGCAAGCACGACCATTCCAAGTAAAAATCAAAATAAAAGTGATCGTAATAGGTCACTATTAACTTATCTTATACAGGGTTATTTCTAAAACATTAATAACCTCGCAGGTCTATATTCCTGCTTTGATTATGAGTCGAAAATGTTCAAGCTATTATGACCTAATATCAATAGTTATGGAGATATGCGACATCAAAGTTTGTATTTTTTTTTAATATTTCTTACTTATTTTTTGTAAAATGTTGGATTATCATTATAGAAACTCATATCGATAACAAAAAATTCATTCGTTTCAATACAAGTTAAATAAAATGATAAAAACCCTGAAAAAATTCCAAGCTATTATGACCTAATATCAATAGTTATGGAAATATGCGACATCAAAGTTTGTATTTTTTTTTCAATATTTCTTACTTATTTTTTGTAAAATGTTGGATTATCATTATAGAAACTCATATCGATAACAAAAAATTCATTCGTTTCAATACAAGTTAAATAAAATGATAAAAATCCTGAAAAAATTCCAATTGGAATGTTTTCCAATTGGAATTCGAAGGTTTTTATTTTTTTATTTGACTTGTATTAAAGGAAAAGAATTTTTCATATTCGATATAAGTTGTAATGATAGTCCAACGTTTTACAAAAAATAAGTCAGAAATATTGAAAAAAAGGTGCAAAGTTTGATGTCGCATATATCCATAACTATTGATATTAGGATATATTAGCTTGAACATTTTCGACTCATAATCAAGGCAGAAATATAGTCCTGCGAGGTTATTAATGTTTTACAAATAATCCTGTATATTTGATTATTTAAATGTTGGAATTGTGCACGTAAACTTTTCTAAGTTTAACAAATTCCGTTTCTTCTTCGAGGTTCGCGGGAGGATTCATAATAACAATGTTACGTATTAGGAAGTTTGAAACACCAAAGAGAAATAAATATTGTATTTAGGGCTGATATTACAGGCAGGATGTCTCAGACAAGCGCCATCATGTATTGTAGCAGCAAGTGTATAAACGAAACTATCATAATTTTGCTTACGGCTTCAGTTTCCATGGTAAAGCACGAGCAGCAGCCTGGGAAGCGCCTACTCAGCGAACGCTCCTGGCGATGGAAATTGACGTGGCAAAGCTTTGAAGTTATTGCGGAATCTTGAAATCTGTTAGCATATAAAATGAATTTCGCTAGCATACTAAAAACGTAAATAAAGTCGTATTCCTGTATTGTAAACGCTTTTGCAAGCAAACCTATTTATTCACAAACAAACTCAAAAAAAAGAGATTTAATTTAGAAGCCTTGTACTTGTACAAGTAGTTCTATTTATATATACAATTATTAATGGACACAACAATACTTTAGAATAAATTTTAAAAAACGCAATGCTTTTTAATAGTAATATGTCCACCGAGGCAACACTAACGGTACATAATGGAATTCTGGTACAAACATGATGTATGGAAGTGAAGCCTGGAGCTGGCAGAAGAGGAACGAAAGTAGATTGAATGCAGTGGAGAAGAGATTCCTCAGACGTATGTATGGCAAATCCATTTATGATAGAGTAAAGAATGCAGATATTAGGAATGAATGTAAAGCTGATCTAAGAATAATGAATAGAATTAAAAAAGGGTCGCTCAGATGGTTTGGACATGTTGAGCGAATGAATGAGGAAAGAATCGTAAGAAAGATATATAATGCAAGTGTTGATGGTGCCAGAAAGACAGGGCGACTGCGGAAGACGTGGCATGACCAGTTTAACCAGATATTGGAAGATGGTCCCGTTAGAAGCTTCAACAACCGGCGAGCTTGCATGCGAAAATATATTTATGTGGATGAAGCGAGAGTTATATGTATCTATCCTCTCTGCCAACCCCCACGGCGAAACGGCGTGATGGTAAGTTAGTAAGTAAAAAAAAAAAACCAACATAGATATGACCATGGTACAAGAAGAAAAGATGAAATAAGATTACCACTCCGAATGAAAAAAAGATTGCCAACTTCTATGATGTACAGTGGGATGAAATTACATATGAAACTACCAGGGGATATTAGGGATGAAAACAATATAATGACTTAAAGAAAAAATTAAGAAAATACGTTATACTTTTGATTTAAAATTAAATATACTTTATATCTTATGCTGTATATATTAGAAAATATAAACATTAAAATTATTGTATTACCTACTAAGAATAAAAAAAAAAGAAGCCGAGCAATACTTTTTCAAGAAACTACAAATGCTCAAGATAATATTATGAAAATTTGTGTTTTATTTTATTGAAATCAAATAATAATAAATAAAAAATATTACCGAAACATGTATAGAATATATATATATATATATATAGAAGCCACATGTTGCAGAGGTTAGATGCATCCTTTCTCAGTGCACTCTAATAAACGCCGATTTATCGGCACTGAAACTGAACTGAACTCTACGCTCAGCTGTTCGCCCAGCGATCACCCAGCTCATACAGGTTGTAAGCCCTGAGCCATCGCATAAGAGATTTCCATCTGCTTTTCCCATATATAAATAGCTTCGTCTCTGAGAGACTTCTATAATTAATTATCGCTCTAGGGACCAAATCCAATAATTGTGTTCTTAGAACATACTTTAATATTAAAATATTGTTAAAAAATATAAAAGTTAACTTAGGTACTTAAAATGTAATCTGACTACAATATTTTATGGATCTATAAACATTGAGATTGCGAATGATTAAATTTAGTTTTAGGGAATATCTATCTGCATTCTGATCAAATACAACAATAAAAAAAATGATAAATTACTTTAAAATTTGCAGTGTTATTCAATCTTTGATAGTTTGAGATAAATAAATAAATATCATCTGATAAAAATATTTTTTTCGCAAAATTATTTATTTTAAAAAAGCACGACCCGCCCCTGGTAGAAATGCAATTTTGGAAAGCACGTCCCTTGACTAGACTCTGGACTCAGACTCAAGTAATAAGTATAATAATGGAAGCATTACAGAGAGGCATCACGATCTCTATAAAGCAAGATACATCGTGTCCTATAAGTTACAGTGAAACCTTTTTTACGATTTTGATATCATATCTGACATGACAGTCGTTAAAGTTAGTTCAAGGTATAAAGTATAAGATGTATGGTCAAACATATGATGGCGTACCGACACAGGTTGAAATCTAACTAACTAACTAACTAACTAACTAACTAACTAACTAACTAACTAACTAACCATCACGCCGTTTCCCCGCAGGGGTAGGCAGAGAGGATTGAACGCTACACTCTTCTGTCCTGGCACACCACTTTTGCTTCGGCCACATTCATACATCTTCTCATACAAGTTCTACGGTTGTTGCGGCTTTTAACAGGGCCATCCTCAAACACTTGTTGTATGTGATCATGCCAGGTCAGGAAGGTTGAAATCAGCCTAAAAAAATCTGGAAACGTATCGACAAAATTTAATTGATGTAAAATTGATGTAAAACTAACACAATACTCGAGGAAGAGATAAAATTAAGCTATGATGAACAGTGCAATAAATATCTTCAAGCAAATTTCAGAGAAAATCAGAAAGGAATAAAAAAACTCAAGATACTTAATTCTCAGCTTCTGAAACTAACGCTACCAGATAGCGCAAATAATGATGAGGTACAAAATATATTTTTTTCAATATTTCTCTAAGTAACAATGTCCATTACCAACGCTAGATAGCGCTGTTCTCACAGCCTTAACTCGAGGCTGAAATATGTATATAAAAAACTAACCCATAAAAACCAAAAAAAACTAACCCACAAAAACCAAATACTCCCTTTCTCATTTTCGGGTTTCGTGTCTACCAGATGCGTCGGAGTATTTTCATACAACTTACTGAGTTGTATGAAAAACCATTAAAAATTTGAAAAATCCAAAATTTTACTATAATTATTATTTTTTTTAACAAAAATTTGATAGATCTTCTTGATCGTCGCCACGAGTCTGCTTGCAAAGTTTCAGCTCGATTGGATCACGAGAAAAGGGTTAAAAATCTATCCAAAGTTTTTCGTCAGACAAGCAAGCAATGAGACGCCACGAGTTAAAAGAAAGGGAGTAAAAAAATACGTAATTCTTGGTGTTGTGTAAGCTAGACAAATTATACATATATAACATTGCGATTGTTATAAGAGCGTATAGATTTAATATATTGACAAATGTCCTAATTTAATATTAAATAATTAAATAAATTAAATAAAAATATGTGGAAGTGTCAAGTATTCCGATTTTCGGAAATAAGCAGAGAAACACAATTTTTACTCGATTAAACATGTTTTTTTGTTCACTTTTTTAAAGCTTTTGTTTTTGGACAATAAAACGAAATACGAAATAAAAAATGAACTCACATCCATAAGGGTATCCTGCTCACAAGGATCCATGACTTTATTACTGTACTTTGTTGTCCTTACACTCGTGTAAACAACTTTAATAACTAATATGACTGTCGGCAGGCTGTCAACAAAAGTTCTCCGTATATTCCGAAACCGGATTTCAGGATCAGCGGAACCGCAAACTTCCGTGGTACTCACGAACATTATATATGGTTAATAATATTTTTCTTGTGATGTAAGCACACATAACAATAATGTGGAGCTTATAGCAAAAATCAAGCTGAAATCTACGTTTAATTGCTAAAGAGAATAAATATAAAATTTTAAAGTTAAATTGTCAAACATAAAAATTATAATAAATACTAAATACCCGGCGTTGCACGAGTTAAGGAGGAAAGGTAAATAAGTTTGTAGGGGGAAACAAAGGTTCCATTATTTTGAACTCTAATTAAAACATTTTATCAAGGCTGGGATGGATAGGATGTCTAGGGAATAAAGTATGGCCTATTTTTACCGTCGGGAATATGTATGCAAAATTTGGGTCCAATCGGTGAAGCGGTATAAATTTGTACAGAAAATTTGTCAGAGGATGGAGATGGGTTAGAGGGGGAAGGGAAAATGTCACTTATATTACCCACGTTCTAAAGAATAAGTTTGCAAATTTTGAGTTCAATCGGTCGAACAGTACAGATTTTCGTTGAAAATATATCAGGAGTGGGGAAGGGGCTAAGGGAGAGGAGGGAATTTTCAGCTATATTATCCGCCGGGCCTTAAAAAATAAATTTCCAAATTTTGAGTCCGATTGGTCAAACGGCACAGACTTGCATTGAAAATATATCAGGGGTGGAGAAGGGTAAAGGGGGAGGAGGAAAATGTTGCTTTTGTGAATTATAAGAAAAAAATATTTGCATCCGAATCAAATGCTCGATGTGATGGTGATGAATTATACTGTGATGTGATTATTTCGTGTACGAAATAAGACTTGATAAGATAAAACCTTCAGAGCGTGGAATTCGATTGTTGAATGCTGCAAAAATTGCGTCAAAATACCAGTACATAAATTCGAGTATTTAATTCATTCACAAATATATTTTCGAATGCTACAAAAATGGCGTCAAAATAACAGTACATAAATTCGAGTATTTAATTCATTCACAAATATGTTTTTAAATGCTGCAAAAATGGCGTCAAAATACTAGTACATAAATTCGAGTATTTAATTCATTCACAAATATATTTTAGAATGCCGCAAAAATTGAGTCAAAATATCAGTACATAAATTCGAGTATTTAATTCATTCACAAATATATTTTTGAATGCTGCAAAAATTGTGTCAAAATAACAGTAGGTACGTAAATTCGAGCATTCGAGCATTAGAAATATTTTTTTCATACAACCCTGGATTGTATGAAAAAATATGGAATCAGAATTGATGGGGGAACTTTTCAGGAGCTTTGTATTATTAAGCCAGTCAAACGTCTGGCTTAATGAATCACTTTACACAATGTGACGTTCACCAATTCCACCCATGATAGACTACTGTAACTAGGACTACTAAGACTAGATAACTTGCATACATTGTTTCGTATGTGGTGGTAGTAAAAATACATAACACATGCTAAACAAGCGGCATAAGGCTAAAGTTTCGTCTCTACGAGACATCTATAACATATCTTGAAGGAGAGCTCAAAAACTACTCTTAAAACAAATTTAAACCATTAATAAAAAGAACCGCCATTTTTAGTTGGTTATCGCTGGTTTTCATAATATTTGCCTACGTCTGCGTGAAGCATGTAACGATAGCGCGAATGAATAAAACACCTCTTCGGTTGAAATCTTTGTACGTGACCGATTTCGTGCCTCGCTCACGGCCTACCGAAACAATTGTATTTCTCGATACGAGCGCAGGAATCGCCTTGGAAGAATTTAGAAAGAAATAGAAGGAAAAAAACATGACATTTTAATTATTCTCCCGGCGCCGGGCGTGCTGACGTGCCTCCCCATTAAACATGTATCGCGAGGGAGGGGGCGCGCTTCCATCCCGGCTCCCGGGAGAGGGCTGCTCGCGTCTTCCCGGGTCGTAAGTAATCCCGGGAAACGGACTCGCGGCTTCCACATCCGATGAAAATTGCTTCGATTAGAATAATAGGGTTTTGTAACTGTATCCGCGGGCCAGATCGAACTTCTCCAGATAATTGTGTTATCACTGTTGTATACCAACTGCGGTACGGAAAATCTCAAAAGCAACACTTGAAGCAGGATAAATCTCAGAAGCTGGCGATGATCCTAATTTATTTACAAAATAAAATTACGTTTTTTTTTACATTTATCTATATTTTAGGAAACACCACGGACTCAAGTAGCTTTATACTGATTTTTTGTTGAAGGCAACTCTTGCCTATTGTATTCCGCTTATGATGTCAGCCTCTGAGCGGCCATCTTGGGAAATTTTGCTACCCAAATATTTATTTATCTTAATAATTTAGTTTCACACATAATGTTGTGTGGGCGCATACATGATTTCACTTGGACTTGTTGCATTCCATCTAATCATTTAAAAAATTTTATAATATAATTTTTGCACTTCAGTTTAAACCTCCTTATATTCTACAGGTTTTGAATTTGTGAGTTGTGAGTTGAATATGTGAATTCTTTCACTTGTTTGATAGCGACGCCACTCAAAACAACATTTGCCGGATACTGAATATGGAACTGGATATCGAAACTATGTATTGTACGCGTGGAAGCTTATTTACTCCTTCAAATTTTTTTTGGCGGTGCTGATCAAGTCTCACATCGTCACAGTGCAGTATGAAGCAATTCGAGACTCACTTGTGAGTTACTAAATAATAAATCATCTGCATATTCCAGTAAAATATCTACATTGTCATTAATCGCTCTTTTTCCTGTTTCTTTATGTTTTTTATGGATATTTAAATTTCACCATGATCATCATCTTCATCCCCTTTTCTATGATCTTCTCCTTCTTGCGCAGTTTTGGTACTGATTGCAGCCCACCCACCGCCTTAACTTCGGAGTTCCCAATAAAATGCATTTTGCATATAACGTTTTTGGGTAGCAATTTTATTTACTTTTGCTACCTGTTACCTGCCAAAGCCACGATGATCAAAACTTTATAGTAGCCAGTCCTCCTTACCTCTATTGGGGACATTGGGCAGATAAAGTTTCAGCTTTTATACTACGACGTAGGTCTGGCGTTCGTGGGCTCCTACGCTATAATCCTCATAAGGATCCTATTATATCTTATATCCTATAGGATCCTATAAGATCTCATAATAAGGATCCTAACACGTACTTCTGTAGGAATGTATTTTTCCGAATTAAGCCCGGAAGTGGCCCTATAAGGCCTTTTTATAATATTTTTTGTTTGTTACATGGTTACGCTTAATATGATTTTTATTGTTTAAAACGTTTTTTTATTTTTATTTTTCAATTAATTTGATAATAATAATACACAGGTACCTAACTAATTTTAAGTGTGCTGATTTTCCATCTAGTATCAAATATAAAATTTAAAAAAAATATCAAATAAGTATTTGATTTTATATTTCATAATATACAAATTTTTAAATTAAATAATACATCTTCCCATAATCTTATATCTATAAATTTATATTATATTTCTGCTGCTAGGCCATGTTTATATATTTTTTATTAATATGTAAATATTTTCATTTGTAAAAAAATATTGTATTTTCTAAAACATAATATTTGTTTTGTTTCAAATAACATTCGAAGCATTTCTTGGTTATTAATCTTAAATAATATTTTCTCTGTTTACTTTACCACTTGTAAAGTTACTTAATATCATTCTATTGCTTAGGAAATATAAAAGATTTTCAGTCCTAAACCATTTCATAAATGTTTTCGTTCCATATGAATTATTTTGGATATTTGTATTTTTTGATTAACATGAAATTATTTTTTAAAACCGCTGCTAAATATCTTCTTTGTACGGTTTTGGCACGAACAACTGTCTAAAATGATGTATGCTTACTGAATATTTCGGTCGCCTTATTTAGCATAGCGTTATTTTGGGTGTTGTTAATATTAGTGCTTATTTAAATATTACATAGAGAATCATTAAACCTTCTGCTTTTTATACCTTATCATTATTTGCGCCATATTGCCAGCTAACGCCAGCGTTACTGAGCATATTTTTACATAGAAAGTTACGCTTTTGTGGCTTTTTTAATATTTCTTATATTTTTATTATATTTTTATATTTTTATTTTATATTATATATTATATTTTTATATTTCATTGTTTTTTAACTATCTTAAAGCATTAGTGACGTACATTAATGTATAGAGAATTTTACATTTTTTCACTTTTTATATTAGGTCCTAACATATGAAATTGGCGTTTAGTATGGGAGGAACATAAAGCCGATTTTTTTTATTATAATATATTTATTTAATCAAAGTATGTACCATTGCTATCTATGCACTTTTGCCATCTCATAGGTAGTTCATCGATCCCTTTACTAAAAAAACCATTCGGACGGGAATCAATAAAATCTTTGAAGGCGGTTTGGACTGCCCCATCGGAGTTGAATTTTTTCCTTTGCAAGAAGTTATCCAAATTTCGAAAAAAATGGTAAACTGTTGGGGCAAGGGCCGGAGAGTACGGTGGATGTCTTAGACATTCCAATTAAAGCTCCTCTAATTTGGTAGCCGTCTGTTGTGCAGTGTATGGTCTAGCGTTATCATGAAGCAGCAGTGGCCTAGAGCGATTAACCAGCCTCGGTTGTTTAGCAGCAAGCTTTTCCATCATGGTTTGCAGTTGCTGACAATAGACATCTACCGTAATCGTCTGGCCAGATTTAAGAAAGCTGTAGTGAACGACACCAGCACTAGTCCACCAAACGCTCACAAGTAACTTTTTTGGAGTCAATTTTCGCTTGGGGCATGGTTTGGCTGGTTCGGCAGGGTTCAGCCATTGCGATGAGCGCTTCCGATTATCGTACAGGATCCACTTTTCATCACAGGTAATGATTCGATTTAAAACTCCTTAATTATTGTGCCGGTTGAGTAATGCAACGCAGCAGTCAACGCGCGTTTGTTGATTTGCTTCACTCAATTCGTGAGGTACCAAATGTTTCATTGGAAAGGCAGACTTCAGACTTCTCGTTACCTGTAGAATAAAACTTTTGGGGAAATTTACCTATAAAAGGCGTCACGCAACTCGGGGTCGGCAATTCAGTTCGTGACGATAACAGGGCAACATCTCCGATATTCTACCGAGCGAACCAGTGTGGTCAGTGATTCGTGATATTACAACACGCGATATTAGTAAGTGACCAGCGCATTGTGAGCAGCAGTGATACCAGCGGTAGCGTAATAAAGAATACCGGGGCACGTGGTTTTCTACTAGCGAACATTTAACGGAACATACCAGAAGTGATCTAAGCTGTAGAAATATCGTTAATTAGTGTGAATTAAGGAACTATTCAATACTAAATGTGTGAAATATTTGGAAGAAATTTGGCGACTGTAAAATTACGAAAGGTACTACAATTTAATTCGTGTTCAGTGACTTTCTTTGGTAATAAATTAAACTAAATTAATTTCCAATGTTTTAATTTGCCTACCAAAGTCACGTCCCGTGACAATACTATAACGTATTTGTATATAATTAACACTTTTCCATGGATATAATAAATACCACGCTTTTATTTCAGATCTTTCTAGATTGATCGCAATCGAGAAATCAATTGAAAAGTATTAAGTCCGTGATCGCCCGTTGTTACCTATGCTTTGCCCCATATACACGTCCCCACAGACTCACGGCTGTGCTCCTAGAAGGCGCATGACATATCAGAAAATTCCAAAAACCTTCGTTTTGTATGATTACTACAAGAGACTGTTCTGCCACGTTTTATTGAAGGAACAATACAATAATTAGTTCAATACAGTTATTTTAAGGAAAAGAGATGTAAATATTCTATACACGTCACATCAAATTTTTTACTTTATCAAACTATGCTCAACGATTGTTATGATAAGCAAAAAGATTGCTGTACGTATTATATATATGAAACATAAGCAATAACTATTTATAGGTAATTGATTTGGGGACAAATTTCCTATTATATTTATATTTTTCTTTGTGCCTTGTCCTCAAATTATTTATTAACGCTCTAGAAAATATAAAATAACGATAAACGACGAATAAAATACGACATTTGAAATTGGACGTTCTAATCGCAAAGAATATGACATTTGACAAAATTACGTCGCATAGTGTAGCACTTGTGGTGCATACATAGACAATGTATGTAATACACGTGTTCCTGCAACTTGATTCAAATGAAATCTCACAAATTTTTAAGGGAAAAGTAGCTTTTTAAAGCGATAAACAGTATAAAGAGGAAATGCCAAATCTGTCCAGTGTTTGATATTTAAACATATACCGCGCATGCGCTAGGATAGCCAGATTGACCAGCACCAAAAAAAATGGAATGATTCAGATTATTTTAAAACACACATGTGTAGGATATTAAAAATTATTAAATATGTTTAAATATTAGGTCCTTACATATGAAATTGGCGTTTAGTATGGGAAGAACATAAAGCCGATTTTTTTTATTATAATATATTTATTTAATCAAAGTATGTACCATTGATATCTATGCACTTTTGCCATCTCATAGGTAGTTCATCGATCCCTTTACTAAAAAAACCATTCGGACGGGAATCAATAAACTCTTTGAAGGCGGTTTGGACTGCCCCATCGGAGTTGAATTTTTTCCTTTGCAAGAAGTTATCCAAATTTCGAAAAAAATGGTAATCTGTTGGGGCAAGGTCCGGAGAGTACGGTGGATGTCTTAGACATTCCAATTGAAGCTCCTCTAATTTGGTAGCCGTCTGTTGTGCAGTGTGTGGTCTAGCGTTATCATGAAGCAGCAGTGGCCTAGAGCGATTAACCAGCCTCGGTTGTTTAGCAGCTAGCTTTTCCATCATGGTTTGCAGTTGCTGACAATAGACATCTGCCGTAATCGTCTGGCCAGATTTAAGAAAGCTGTAGTGAACGACACCAGCACTAGTCCACCAAACGCTCACAAGTAACTTTTTGGAGTCAATTTTCGCTTGGGGCATGGTTTGGCTGGTTCGGCAGGGTTCAGACATTGCGATGAGCGCTTTCGATTATCGTACAGGATCCACTTTTCATCACAGGTAATGATTCGATTTAAAATCCCTTCATTATTGTGCCGGTTGAGTAATGCAACGCAGCAGTCAACGCGCGTTTGTTGATTTGCTTAACTCAATTCGTGAGGTACCCACCGTTCAAGCTTTTTCACCTTACCAATTTGCTTCAAGTGGATTAAAACAGTTTTATCACTAACATCGCAGCCTGCAGCTAACTCGGATGTTGTTTGCGATGGATCCGCTTCCACAATAACCTTCAATTCTTCATTATCAACTTTGGTCT